>NW_010729090.1:3447125-3480589 GCF_000365185.1 Nelumbo nucifera
AGACTCCATCAAGGAGAATAAAGGAATAAGCTAGGAGAGAAACGAGAAGAAGAAGAGATTTGATTTCCATTTTGTCGCTGGGCAATGTGCGTGATATGTTTGAGATCTGCCCTGGAATTTATAGCCGCTTTGGGTATTTTAGCTTCATAGTCTGTGTCTGGTTCAAAGTTGTCCTTCAATGGTGAAACGGTAAACACGGGTCTTTTTTTTTTTTTTTTTTGGTTTAAACGTTAAATACGGGTTCTTGTATGAAAACATGGACTTGCGTTTGAATCCGGATTTCCTGCACTCAAAATGGTGTGGGCAGCCGTGCTCTTCAAATCAGAAATGAACACGACTGGTGTTTACATGTGCACCCTGCTCTCATGTGTGGATGAGTACCAAACTCTTTGTATAAGAAATATGAATGAAGAAAATAATGCATAAAAAAATTGGATTGTAAGATTTAAACCATGAATTTCAGACATTTCAGAATGTTTTCTGGAACTCGTAGTCTGGAATCGAACGATTGAGATATTTGGTCCTCTAACATCATACCATGATAATAAAGGATTTGGTTCTGATTTTACTTTCCCTTGGTGTTGATAATCCTGTAAAAAGGTATACAGTCCTTGGTGCTTGCTTGGAGAGAAGATGATGCAATCATCGTTGTATATATGGAATCTGTTGAAGCAGCACCATTTTCCATCCTACTGAATAGACCTGAACTTAAATGAAGAAGAATGGGGGAGGTAAGTGTGTTCGAATTGTTCCCAGGTCTCTCTCTCGCCCTCGTCTGCCATGTTTGAGATATAGAATACTTCAAGAGATCCTCTTGTAGTTCTATCCAACATGAAGCTACATATATTATTTAAGCACAGACGGCAAGCTTCGCCCCTAGCTGAAGATTGAAGAAGATGGTCTTCTGTGATCGTTATAGCACCTTGGTTTAATGAAGTTTTCTTTCGGAGTCCAAAGGCGGCAAGTCTCAAAAGACTTCGGTTCCCTCTCTTTTTCTCACTTTTACCATTTTTTAATTTCAAAGAAATATTATTATAATTTAACAAAGTTTTACCGTTTGCTCTATAAACGAGGTGTCCATGACGTGTTTATTTCTTATTCCGAGAGCACCGCTGCGCATACCATTCCGAGTGCAGGAGATCCAGGAGATTCAGACTCCTTGCATTTTTAATGTTGTTCTTTCAATTTTTTTTTTTTCTTTCTGATAAAAGTAATTTCAGGGTTCTAGACATGAATTTGATGTTGTAATATTTTCTTTGGGCAATAAAAGTAGGAGTGGCAATTGGGTGGGCTTGGGCGGATTGGTTTGGGTTGTGTTTCAATCCAATTTCTCTAACCTGCCTCCATTTAAAAAAAAAAAAATTAAATGGGTTGGAATCAACCCAAACTCACCTTGACCAAATCCAACCCTTTACCCATTAATTTTATACATACATAAATTACATTAAGTTATAACATAGATTATAATAAATATAAAGAATGAAAAAAATAGAAAAAATACAAGAAAGTATAACAAAATTTCTAATGAAACAAAGAAAATGAAAAAAAAAAACAAAATTGTAGAGGTAAATGACATGAATGAAACCTTTTCTAAAAACATATAATGTATTGGCAAGGTCAAATTGAGTTCTGATATAAGCAAACTCAAATCCATATTCAGGTTAGTGGAGGCCTTGGTCCACTCCAAAATTAACAAGTGGAAAAATAATCCCAGGTAAATGTATGGTTAATATGTTAGTTACACATGTGCATAGCTGTGTTCATACACTGATCCTGTGGACTTTTCATGGGTTATAAAAGTTAAATTTGATTATAGAATATTAACTTATAACTTAAGAGGATTAGTTGGTAGGATTCTGACTCGATATAGAAGTGTTCAAATTAAATTCCATTGCCACCAAGGTTGAGAGATGGGCCATCCCCGTTGTATAATCCCGTGAAATAAAAAAGAAAATGTTAACATAACTTTACCATAAACTTGTGTGTGCATATAGGTGCTCTTACCAGTATGTATTATGCATTAACAAAGTTAGCCTGAGTTCGGATGGAACCAAACTCGGTCCAAATTAACTCAGATTAATGGAGGCCTTGGTCCATCCCTAAGTCACTGAATGGCAAACGCCTTGGTCCATCAAATGAAAATAAAAGCCTCACCTTTGAAAAAAAAAAAAAAAATTGACTGGGCTAAACAAAGTTGCATATCAATTTATTTGAACAAAAAAAAAACAGTTTAAGGGTTGTCCTTCAACGTGAGTTGTTTTTTTGTTTTCTGTTGTGTATTAAAAAATAGATATAATATTTACAATCGAACCGAGTTAATTGTAGACTCATTTACTAATCGAACCAAGCTTGAACCTAATGAAGTTTAATTTGTGAAGCTCATCAGCTTATATTATATAATATTTTTAGTTTTCATATATATAATGTTTATATGTACAATTTTTTTTTTATTTTTTATATGAAACTCAATTCACTATTGAACTCGAGCCGCAAACGTGTTTTCAAATTTTTAATTTAATGAACATGTATTCATCTAGTGATTTGATGTCGGAGGTAGGGGTGGAACAAGTTGGTTCTTTTTAGTCTTGTGCCGATTTGGGGTTTGTTTTGGGTGGTGCTGGGTTGGGCCTGGATATATAGTTTTGGTGGTGGGCCTTGTATTTTCTAAGGTCTGAGTGTTTGTTTTTCTATGGGTCCTTATTTTAATTTTTGTTTCTTTTTAGGGTTTGGTGGAGGCGTTCAAATGGCCCCTTGTATCTTCTCTTGCGTTCATTCTCTTTTTTTATTTTAATAAAATTTTTATTTTTATTAACCAAAATGGAACATGAATTGTTTAATGAAATAAAACCAACAACCTATTTTTGTTAAAATTTGTGTTTCATTTTTTTACAAATATGGTGATTTTAATGAAAACAAACACACACATTCATGATCTAGAATACCCCAAATTAAGTATAAGTTTGGCATCGATACTGCATATACAGCACCGTTTGTGTGGGTTAGAAGCACCGTTTTCTGGCTGCCAGGTAGGACATTTCCTGGGGCAACAGCAACACCTTTTGTTTGGCATCAGTATTCCGTATCTGTTTTCAGCACTGGAACCCATTATAAAAAATCCACGTTACTGCCACATCATATCCTCGTTGGCAGCAACAAGCTCCAAATTGAGAAAACGTCGAATTTAACACTAATACCCACAATCATTTGACAATGAGGATAACTCAAACTTGTGAGCTTTGGCAACCATTTGGATGACAATATTAATTGCTTCTTATTTTCCTGTATACTTTCTATTCTGGGCAAGTATCAGAATACTCTGTTTTGAGTTGTATCTACTTTAAATTCTATATGTGATCTTTGGATTTGCATTTCTTTGGGAGTTTCTAAAGGAAGCAAACCCTTATCTAGCATGAATTGTCTAGTTGAGTCCTACCTAATCCTCTCCATTCAACAAACATAAGATTTAGCTAAGAAACAAAATGCATGATTGTACTTACTAATCGGATTGTTGAATAAAAAAGGAAAGACATAGCTTAATACTATTTATTTCTAATTTGAACAGTCCAAAACCCTTTTTTTCTTGGTACATCTGATGGAGAGGTTGAGGACCCGGATCATATTATGCAAAGGGTAGTTGAACAAAGTATTTAAGCTAGGAGGACTGATTAGAGAATTCAAGCATAAAATTAGGGCATCAGAAGAGCGGCTTCAATTTTTACATGTACAATCAAACTGTGTTGACTACAGTAGCTCTCATCTCACCGAATTTATATTTTGACAATCGAATATGGTCAGTGTAAATTTTTAAAATCTATCGATCCCAATTTCCATCAACAATTAAACCGGTTTATATTTTTTATCGATATAAAATTGAATTTATACCTAAAACAAATGCAGCCTAGACAGCAAACAAATATTGGAAAACAAAACATTTAAATAAAAATTTAAAGTAAAACTTAAAAAACTTGTTTGACAAGAGAACAATTTGAATACGAGCTTGAACCTGCGGTTTCTAACGAAAAGAAAATAATCGTTTCATATAGGAGATACGATTCACACATACCAGAGAAACGACATAGCTTGGTCATATTTTAACCAATTTCTTCAATTCAACCCCTTTCCTCTTTCCTCTATCAATCCTTTGTTGCATCCAATATCAAAGACAGCCCAGTTGTGAATACTTTTTTGATATTTTAGAAAAACCAAAGTGATTTGCAAAGTTCAACCCGTCTTAATAGATTTGATTAGCAAAGGAGCCGCAAAACACGAACCTTGAGTTTGACACTTCCAAATTCCGAAACCCATCTACTAAAAAACATTTTTCAATCAGGAGATAGAAGATCCATATTTTGTTCTTGAGCCTCCTAAACACCATATCATCGTCTAGCAACACCTTACCTCTTTTGTTTCTAAGCTTCTTTCTTCAACAACACCCTGAATCCCAAAAGGTAAAGTACTCGTACCATCGTCAACACAGCGTCGTCCTAAAGAAGAAAAGCTGCTAATTTCTGTTTTGCTTGCATTGTTTTATCATTTTCTTGTTTTTTTACTTGGCGTGAATCAGCTAGTTGTCTAAATTCCTCTTTGCTCCATATGTTGCTTCTTCTCTTTGGAAAAGATGATGTTTATTAACTTATTTTATTTGTTTGAAATATTTTCCATAAAAAACCTAAAAAACAATGTAATAGAAGGTATCTAATCCCTGTTGTGAAAGAGAGAGACAATGAACAAAGGCATTCAAGTTGTGAAAGTTTTTTAAAAAAAAGGACAATTTGGTCTAAAAAGGTTAATTTTTTATCCTATTCACGGTTTTTGTAATTTTTTTGAAAATATATCTGATTTTGCCGATTCATCTAACTTTATTAATTTTTTTGTAAAAATCCGAAAATCTATAAATTGGAGCCCATGCCCATTTCAAGGGGACTTTCCTAGATTTTAGGGACTCTTAACCCATTATGCATTGGATATCCATTTTTTCTCTCTTCTCTCTTGTAACCACCAACTCACTTTCCTCATCTAGCAAACTATAGTGGTTTGATCCCTCATTGGAGGGTATATAGGTATTTTTTGGTCCAGCCACCTTTGTTTCTCTTCTATTTTTTTTCCCTTCATCTTGCCACCTTAGAATATCAGGGCATGGACCACATCTCCACTTCCTTATAGTAGCTGACTAGCTGCTGCATTTATGAAAATTTGATGACTTTTAATTGTATGTTTGGTCGGTGCATAGGGATTTGGGGTTAGTTTAGATGGTGAAATTATTGTTTAACAATGGATCAGTGGCTGGACTTGTGTTGATTGTTTTGTGTTTCACACCGATTTGTATGCTTATGACTTTGTAACATCTTGATGTTGTTGTGATCATTCTTTTCCCGTAGAAGTTAATATCTTGACGTTGCTGTTTAGAGTGTAAATGCAATGCAAACAAAATTAGTTGTTCATTAGTTTTAGGCAAGGTTTTAAATTTTGCAACGTGTCAGTCTGTATCGATTGATACATATCATTTTGGAAGAGTTTTGATACATATAACATGTATAATTAGATGGTTTCATATTTTTTCATCAATATCGGCCAATACAACCCGAAACAGGCCAATAGGCACTATGTATCACCCTAATTTAATTTCCCTCTCCTTTTTAAATTTAAATTTAATTCATCTCTTCTCTCTCTCATTAATATCAATTTTAATTAAGCCTTTAAGTTTGAGACCTCACTAAATGCTAATATTATTTAATTAAATGCTCATTTGAGTTACATTTAATTTAGGCATTTAATATGTCATTAAATGTTATTTAAATCAAATAACTTGTTAAAAATCACAAACTGAAGGTAACAAGTTTCGAACCCAAGTCATTTGCTTACAACAATAATTAATTAATTATTATGACAACCTTGGTGGATGTTTCCCAATAAATGCTAAAATTTAGTTATTAATATTTATATAATAATAAGATAAATGCAAATTATATTTATTTATTAAAAATTARGGTATATATTAACTTGTATACATAATAAATATTATCTAAATCTATATAATAAATATTAACTAATAATTGACTTCAAAAAATATTAACTAATAAATATTAGTATATATGCACACACATACATTTTAGTTCTTCTATTATTTTTCAACGGTTACTAATTATATCTCGATACTTTACATAAACCATTAAAGAATATTTTTATGTTTAAATAAATTAGTTATAATTATATAAAAATCATTTTTATTGTTGTTCATATTTTTAAGGATTTGTTTTTGGATTTTCTAGTGTATCCATGCATATCTTGATTTTTGGTCTATATTTATGCGTTTCCAAAGCATATATCGATACGTCTCTTAAAATTACCTTTCCGATACACCTTGCATTTTCGATACTTTGAACCTTGGTTTTAAGTAATTATTTATCTCAAGAACATAAATTTAATTAGCAAGTTAGAAGATTAAACAAAGCTAGAAAGGTTTTGAATAAATAGAGGCAAGCCATTCTTTTGAACAAGGATTTAAAAGGACAAATTTCTTAAACTACCTTTATGGTTTAGCTAATTGACTAACTCTACCCTTACTAGAATACTCTTAGGAGGCGTTCTTTTTTTCAGATTTTGAGAAGGGGGAAAGCTGGTCAATGGGATGTTGATTCCCATTGACCAAGAAAACCCATATTCTTTTTTCAGATTTATATGGGATCGGGTAAGTGATACCCATCTCGTAGTTGAATAAATAACTTTCCCATTTGGGAAAAAGTTGCCAACACTTGATTGGGATAAAAATACGCCTTTTAATAATGGATTTTTATGGCTAAAATGGTCATTGCCTTATTTAAATGGGAAATAAAAGAACATGAGTAAATGCACTTACCCAAATAAGTAACTTATCAAAAAGCGCATCCATTTGGTTTGTAGGAATAGGGGTCTGGAATCGGAATCGGAATAGACTATTTTAATTCCAGCTATTTGGTTGGACAGAATCAGAATCTCATTCCCATTCCTGCTCGAATGCCATTCTCCCCATTTGAAGAAATGACCATTCCCTGATTTTAATTCTCATTCTCATTCATGAACCAAACAGGAATAGACTAAAACAAAATTTCCATGTAACAACTACCCGTTGAATGGTCACTCATCGAGCTCAAACCGAAAACTTTGCACTAACCAGCATCTATTTCCATCAAAATCAAATCATCTCTCTCTCTACGGTTATGGTCCATTACCATACCCAACAAATTTTTAAGAATAAAGAAATTAACAATAAAATTCAAAACGAAAATAAAACAGAGTGAAAGCTTGTTGCAGATTAAATCTCCCTTGCCGTGGGTTCGCTTGTTGTACAAACAAAATGTAAACTTTGCTTGTGGGGCCTTCAAATCTCTCTAATGTGGTGTCAATTGGAAGGTTATCCTGCCAGCACCTCGACAGCTGCTTTATTCCCATGCTTGATCATGCTTCGGTCGAGTATTGCAACTGGTTGGGGGTATAGAGAGTCGTCCTTTGTTAATGGCGATAAAATCAAGCCGACCTTAGCATTCTCTCCCAGCTTCTTCTTCACCCAAGAGAACCGGGATACAGGAATGTCGAAGAGAACCATAACATTCTTCAAATGTATCAGATGGCAGATAGAGTCTGTTCATCGTCTTCGACGAAGAAGAGAGTGACAACAGCAGCAAGAATCCCCTTCCCTCCGACTTCTCTCTATTCTCCCACATTAATCATCCCTTTCTATACCCCTTCGGCCCTTCCTCTCCCTCTGTAGATCCCCCTTCGTCATCCTCTCCGACGAGAGCAGAGGAGCAGGAGCAGTGGTGACTTAACTCGAGTTTGATGTTTCTCTAGCGCGTAGCAGTGTTTCCCCCCTTTAATCCTGAGGCTCTCCCTCCGTAGATCTCCCTTCATCCTCTTCTACGAGAGAAGAGGAGCGGCAACAATGGTGACTTAACTTGAGTTTGGTGTTCCTCTAGTGCGTCCGCAATGTTTCCCCTTTTAATCCTAAGGGCGCACCACAAAAGAAAACTGAATTTTTCTTCTGAAAATTCCTTTTCGAATTCTCAGAGTTGATCGTACTGGTAGCCACTAGAGTCATCGTCYCCTAACAATCATCACTGCCGGACCCTAGCAATACCACCCGAGAATCCCCGTCACACGACTACCGTTCCACGGATTCCGAGTCCGAACCTAACGGTGCCTCCCTCTGCAAGAAGGATTCGGATTCGGAGGCTCAGAAGTTACCAATCGGATCTCGAAGCGTTAAGAATCCTTTGTTGTTCGCCTCCTGTTCCACTACTCCGTCGATGGAGAGGTCGCCGAAGAGCCCCACCGCATCGAAGACGAAGACGAAAGCTATCGGAATTGAAGACGGTAGTCGGCAACTGAGGCACTGAACCGTGGTGTTTTCCCTTTTTCCTTGTGCCGAAGCAAGGCACAGTTTTGAGTGGGTGATGGAGGTGAGGAGAGAGAGTGAGAGATAGAGGAGAAGAACCATCGCGCTGTTGCAACTACGAAGGCGAAGGAGGTGAAGAGAGAGAGGAGAGAGAACTTTCAAAGAGTATTTTCAGAATTTTTTAAAGAGAGGAGAGAGACTGCCTTGAAAGGACCCATGAAAATTAATGAGAAGGAAGGTTTTAATGTAGAGAATATGTAAATAGTAAGGGTGAGTTATTTATTTAGCTAAACCATAAGGGGTAGTTTAAGAAATTTGTCTTTTAGGGACCAGTTTCTAGATCAATATAGAACTGTTCTAGCGACCAGTTTGTGGGTTGTTGACTAAATGAACAGCTTTCCACTCATCTTTCTTAAAATACTTAAAATACCTCTCGGTTTTGCACAATGGACTAATTAAAGTATTCTCCTTTGGTTTAATAATCCCTTAAAAAGTATCCTTAGCTTTTTGAAAATTTAAACAACACCGTTATCTCTTGGTAGAAGGGTAGATATGTCTGTTTTACCCCTCATTTCTTTTCAAATTTTCAGAACATGACAAACAAAATCTATAAGAACCAATAGTGGTGGTGGAAGTGGCAGTGTTTCTAGTCAAGAAGAAATGAATAGGGGGTGGTGGAGAGTAAAAAGAAGAAGAAGAAGAAGAAGAAAGAAGAAAGATGGGTGCTGTATTTTGCAACTTTGTGTTTTCGTATCAGTGTTTGCTGTTGGGACGGAGTGGACAAAATATGATTTTGTGTCTTAGGTGTGCCCTGAACAAAATTTACTTCTCTTTTGCCACTAATTGTGAAATAAGAGGAAATAAAAAATGTATTAGATGGTCTAGGATGCGAGCTAGATGTAAATTTAAATTTTATTAGAGTAGCGTGGTTATTTTCTAAACAAAATAATCTTTGCAAAGGTGGGATCATCACAAGCGTAGTGGATTTTTCGAATCCAATTAAATTGGATGGGATGCAGATAACATTCATCGACAGTTATCTTAATTAGAATGACACAATGTTGTGCAAAACATATAAAACCACGGTGAATTTTTTTATTATGAAAAAATAATAAGATGTACAAAATATAGGAATTCAGATTTCGTTCTCACATTGTCCTCACAGCTCTTGCAGCCATGTATTGAAAATATTTATCCAATGCACCACGCTGCAAGGGCTGTGAAAACGGTGTGAGGGTGGATTTTGTTGGAAGGAAATTCATGCTTACAAGATAGCATAAAATGTCTAATCCAAATTAAAGGAGAAGACATTCAATTCCGCTGCATGCAACATAAGCAAATTCAAGATTATCACCTACAATTAATTAAGCTGAGAAATTTTATTTTGGGCTCTAAATCTGTCTGAAAGATGTAAGACTGGAAGGCGTCCCACCCTTCTCCAAGACAACAGCCTCGTATTTTTTGATAGCCGAGCCTTCCTTTGCTGCAATTATAAGGCGATAACTGGTGCCGCCTCCGGCAGMTTGTGTCTCACCCTGAATCAACTCGTTGGGTACGAGTTTTGTCTTGGCTTCCTTATTGTGCTGAGAGAYAGCGTACTCTGCGATCTCATGGATAAATGGATCATCCACATCTACAATGGGTTTCCATCCACCTAGTAGCGACCGTGACGGCCTAGCAGTGCCAGAGACTCCATCAAGGAGAATAAAGGAATAAGCTAGGAGAGAAACGAGAAGAAGAAGAGATTTGATTTCCATTTTGTCGCTGGGCAATGTGCGTGATGTGTTTGAGATCTGCCCTGAAATTTATAGCCGCTTTGGGGATTTTAGCTTCATAGTCTCTGTCTCGTTCAAAGTTGTCCTTCAATGATGAAACGGTAAACACGGGTCTTGTTTTTTTTTTTTTCGGTTTAAGCGATTAACACGGGTTCTTGTGTGAAAACATGGAGTTTTGTAATTTCATACGTTTTCTTGGGGACTATAAAATAAATATATGGAAAAATCCCTTCGGCTCTAGTGGTAATTTGGTCCTCGACAATCCAGTATTCAAACTTTTGAAATGTGACAATCCAGTACTCGAGCTTTCAAAATGTGACAATCGAGTACCTGTCATTAATCAGCCATTAAGTGACATTTCAAAAGTCAAAAATGCCCTTCGAATGCCATCTAATTCTCTTTATCAACCATCTAAACGTTGACAAAAATTTGAACAGTCCCAAATCCTAGCATCTTCTATTCAAAAAAGTTTGTGACTGTTTAGAAAAATCTAGAATTTGGAACTGTTCATTTTATTGTCAATATTTGGATGGCTAATAAAGAGAATTAGATAGCACTCTTAAAGCATTTTTGACTTTTCAAATGTCACTTAACGGCTGATTAACAGACTGGTTAACGAAAGGTACTAGATTGTCACATTTTGAAAGTTTGGGTACTACTGGATTGTCACATTTTGAAAGTTTGGGGACCAAATTGTCAATCGAACCAAAGTACAGAGTATTGATCAGGAATTTTCCCTAAATATATTCATAGGGCAATGCACAAAAATTGGCATGTTTATACTTACCTTAGGTTCCTGTATTTTATAAAAGTCAGATTAAAATAAAGGGAAATTTGTAGATTAATACCCTATACTTTGGTCCCCGAATTTCAAAAAGTATCAATCCGGTACACAAACTTTCAAAACATAGCAATTTAGTACCTACACCATTAATTCACCCACAATTATCCCTATTATGTGACATCATGTGTAACTTAAAATTTTACAAAATGGAAAAACTTCCCTTTGTAATTTTTTAGACCATTTTACCCTTGTCCTTGCAAGTTAGTGTTGTTCCCTCTTCAATGATCTGAACAAATGAGGAAGAAGCTTTCTTCATTGCTGGATGAATGAAGAAGAAGGGTTCTAGGGTTCTTCACTGCTGAACGTGCAAAGACGAAGCTGCCTCCCATTCTAACAAACAACCTTGAAAGCATTAGATTCTAAAGGTGTGTCGATTCCCTTCATTCTCTTCTCTTGCCTTGTTATAAAGTTTGTCTACCTGCTGTAAAAGGCCAAGGAAAGCATCAAGTTCTAAAGTCTCTCCTGTTGAACAAACGACCTTGCAAGCATTAGATATTTTACAGCTGTACCTACTATTTTTTTTTTCTTGCTTCAATTAGAATGATTTGTAATGAATATTGTGCAGGGACGCCTTCTTCTCGGTCTACAAGTCACAGTCAACACATTAGGCACCTTAAATACAAACCAAAGGATTGTAAATGTGGAAAAAGGGTTGTGATTCGAGTGTTGGAGACAAAATATAATCCGAATAGGATATTTTATAGTTGCTTGGTTAGTCTTGTAAGTAATTCAGTTAACTCATGTTGAATGATCTTTACTACACTGATGGGGCGCTAACCTCCATTGCATTTGAATGCATTCAAGGCAGCATAGCTCTGTCATGTAATTTTTTCGATGGACAGTTTCCACAAATTATTCTAATGATGGCAGCTCAATGATTCATATAAGCGACCTTATCAGAGAGCTTCACAAATTGGTAGATGATCCAGATTATCCTTTGAAAGTTGGGAGTCCTCCCAACAAGTAGTTATTGAAGGGTTGAAGACAATGAGGGCCTTAATCATTTTGTTCATTGTTGTGTTGTGTTCTTTGGCATATTTATGTACAAGAACTAGAGTATAGGTTTATATAGTTGATAGTTATTTTTTGAGCATGTCAAGAGTTTGGTTGTTAATGAACCATATGTTGATGAATTGGTAGTTTGGGACTTGAAATGTTTGTATACATTAGGGTTCTGATGAATATATCATGGTATTTTGTTAATTATGATAACAATTCAAGTCATGCCAGTTCATTGGGGAACTTGTGCATATGGTTTCTTGAACAATTACATACTCTTCGAGGCTAGGTCTAAAATTACTTTAGTGGGATCATAGTGATAGGATCGACCACTTTATCAGATAAAGTGAATATCAGGGTTTATACTCTCTCTAATGGAAATTGAAACTATTAGTAGTGGATTTCAGCTGTATTTGAAATCTGATTTACCATTTTATGAAAAAGGTCTAAAGATTTTAATCTCGAGATCCATCTAAATAGAGGTTGTGACACTACATTTTGCAATTAGGGAAGAGGTCCTTCCATATGGGCAATGTTTTGATGATTATGGGCCCAATCTGAGTCCAAGCTGATTGAGTCAGGGGTTCACTGCCATTGAGTAATGAATTCAACCTAACCTCTTCCAAAGGTAAGGCTGAACCCTTATGGACATTAGACCTTTGTGGGTCTCACACATACAATATTCAAATCCAAAGTGGTCATGCAACACCTTAGGATGTGAACCATTAAAGAAAATGGGCCTAAGGCCCATTACTAATAACAAATAGTAAAATGATTTACATTAACTAATAATTGATTGTCATTACTTAATTGTTGCAATAATTATTATTAAACAATTTATGAAATTATTAATCACTGAAATAATTATTAGTAACAGTTGTCAGTAAAAGGTTGTTGAACTAATTATTACTAAACTTATCATTAGTTAATAAATAATGATAATTATCAGTACTTAACTAATCATAATTATAAGTAAATAATTAGTGAAATTTATTGATGAGTAAAATTAATAAATAAAATAATTATCTATAATTTTATAATGAAATTGTTAATTACTAATTCATAGTTAATTGTTGGTATTTTACTTTTATTTTTGGTAATTATTAAAATGGAAAATTATTGGAGATCCTTGATATTGATAATTAAAATTTGGTAATTATTAATAATTCCTATAATATTTTTTCTAATTTACATTTGTTTTGGTAATTATTTGGAAATTTTAATTTAGTAATTTCCATAAACAAGTTTTCATGTTTTAGTAATTTAGTTTAGTGAAATCTTATTTTAATGAAAATGTTAATAATTACTAACACGTTCAATAATTTTCATGTTTCATAAAATTATTTTACTTACAGTAATAAAACTATCAATTTATTTTGACATGTTCAGTAATTTATTATTCATAAATACAGAAATTTTCTGAAGATTACCTTATTCATATCAATGACCATTAGTATTTATTTTTCTAATTTTCTTACTAAAATTTACTGAATTTTCTATTTTAATTTTGTGAAATTTCCAATTGTTCAAATAAATAATTGGGAGTTTTTAATAATCTCCATAATTAGTGGATAATATATTTATAATTTCCACAATTCATGGAACTATATTTATGGGTTTGGGAGGTTTATGGTTTTGAAGGATGACCCTCCGGGTTGTATATCTCCATGGTGCAAGAAATATTAAAGCCCTAACATCTTTTTCCCATGCATCACACAAGGCTCCACTAGTTTCTATTAAAAACAAAACATTGATAATTGGATACAGGCATTATGTATGTATACATCAAATATTTGATCTTTGGAATTT
Source organism: Nelumbo nucifera (assembly GCF_000365185.1). The sequence continues at coordinate 3,460,924 of NW_010729090.1, forward strand.
GAAATAAAATAATATTTATATTAAAAAAAAAACATTGATATTTTTAAGAGAAACCTTGACAATATTGTAATACAGGAATTATGGACTCTTCTTAGAAGGGAAAAACCATGTCTACAAGGTCTAATATGATGCTTTAATTGCTCTAAGAGTTAGAACTATCAATAAACTAAAGGACCATCTAGTTTTGAAATCAAAACTTGGGTTGATGAGACTACGTTTATAAACATTTATAAACAAGAAAATTAACTAAAGGAATAAAATATAATAACATGGAAGGAAATCTTATTAGAAAAAAAAATACCACGACAAAGAAAATAAATGTACCTCTTAAAAAAGCTAATAAAAAATTAAAGTTTATACACCTCTTGGAAGATTCACTCCCACAAATCCAAATCTCATAGGACCTTAAAAAGATACATTGCAAAACAAAATTAGGCATAACATCTCATTGGTCCTACTTATTTTATTATAATTTTTCCTCATTCAAGCATCCCACCTTGTCAATTAGGTAATAAAATCCGCGAATTATATGAACTTGAATTTTATATATGACCACAATCTCATTGTTATACAAATTAATTAAGAGTATTAATGGTGTACTAGGTGTAGTTAATCCAAGTAAGCTTATCTAAGCCAAAATTTGTTAGATATATCTTGGTGAACAAGAAAAAAGATTTACTTGAGAACAACTGAATATTATCATTATCTCTTTACAAGAAGAAGGAAGCTCCGAGGAAGACAAAGAAAGAACAAGAAGCATGGAACAACCTTTGGAAATCTGCTATAACAACTCATCAAAGAGGAAAAGAACATCAAGCCCTTAAGCCTAAGTGTCATATTTCTTTAGGATTTAGATGTAATTGTTTGTTTGAGATGAACCTTAAAGACCAATGGTTAGAATATGTTTGGTTCCTAGGCTTCCCTAAACTTAAAATAAGAATTGAAATGGTGAATATTACTTTTGAAAGCTAAGGGAAAGATCTCTAAACCTTTAGACTGAAATTTCCAAGGTTTCTAAGTGTTGGAACTATCATCAGTCGAATAATAGAAAACCTATATAGTTGACTACCTTTTATAATAGAGAGCAATGTCAGCTAGTAGTCTATCCCAATTTTCTATAATTTGACTTCTCACAGCTGAAACATGGTATATTTAACCAATTGACTACCAGGAGGAAGTAGTTGATCAAAGGACAAAAAGATCCATCCCTTTGTCTAGTAGTTGGCTACTAACTTATCTTAGTCAACTACTATGACAGGATTTTGATTGTTGGAAGGCATAATGGCTGGTTCCACATTTGGAATGTTTTCTATCCTATTGAAAACAAGTTAACATTTCCTATTAAGGATTCAAGGGTTTTTAACAACTAGAAAATAGTTATTTGCTCTCAACCTCAGCTCTATGAATAAGAGGTTTTGTCTTGAAATCTATAAGAGCATACATTGTATATATTGTATAGCTGTAGAGAGCAAGTCTTGCAAGAGTTTTATTCTTCTTTTGTCTTGAAATCTATAAGAAGAGCTTACATTGTTTGTATTATATAGCTATAAAGAGCAAGTTTTGCAAGAGTTTTATTCTTCTTGAAGAGATTTATGGGCTTCGTTCAATCTTCTGAGAAAAGCTAAGTAGCCTTCTGGCTTATTTGTTTCTCATATAACCATTGTAAATTTCTTCATTGAATTGATATATGTGTTGAACAATCTCTTGCATTTGAATAGTTTGAGCTATAACCTGTTTTATATGTTTATTTCAAATGCATTTGATCTATTTTGAACCGGTGTTGGCCAAACCTCTCTAAAAATCTCATGTGTGCACCACTCTTCTTGTTTTCTTTGTGCCTTTACTTTCATTTGTGTTTTATTTTTAATTATTTTAGTTATTTACATTCCTTGCTCACTAATTTTTACTAACTACACTAATAAGCAGTTACTTTATTGTTCATTTACATTTCAGCTAAGTACTTTACATTTTGCACAAAGATTATTTTTGCACATGCTCTTTACTTAATTTACTTTTCATTTACTTTTATTTGCTGCAATATATTGAGTTGATTTTATTTGCTGCAGTTATTTGATTCATTATTAATTATTTGTTTATATAATTGCATTATATTGATTCAGATCTAAAGCCGTTTATTTGTGGAATCTTCTTGTTTAATTGCTTTGATAATAAGTCACACAATCACGCACCTCTAAGCCTTTCATTCCGTTGCAATTTGTTTCATTCTTTCAAAAATGCTAAGATCTGGTTTTTGAGGGAAGTTTTAACTTATACCCAATTCACCATTCTTAATTGGGTAAGGCCAATCCATCCCAACACCCACCCGTTCTATAGGTTTTGCAGAAAAGGTTTTGGGCTGTTTAAATTTCAAACAAGCATTAAGCCATATTTTTCCTTTTTTTAATTAATTCAACAATCAGATCAGAAGTTAGAAGCATGCATTTCGCTTATTAGTTAAACCTAAATTATTTTATAATTAATTCTCCTCAGTAATTGCTCATGTCTGTTGGATGGAGAACTAGATGGCAGGACTGAACCGGACAATTCATGATAGATAAAGGTTTGCTTGCTTTGCGCACGCCATAGGAAGAAACAGATATAAGATTTACTTTAGAAGAAAGAGACGCGCCTGCCATTGATTTTGGAAGTGAAATGATAGGGTTTAATTAAATTAAAATATTATTTAGAGTCTAAGACCAAGGTCTTAAAAATCGATTTAGAATCGGAACTGTTTTAACTATCAGTTTTTTGGTTGACGATTTGATTGTCTGATTTAAATGGATGGCCTGTTCCAATGAAAAATTAAGAATTAAAATAAAAAATGGCCAAAACTATTAAATGGATTGATGGTTTGATCACCCAGATTAATGAATTACTGACCAATTCAATAGTTTTTATTCAAGGACTGACCATCCGAATCATCCAAAACATTGTTCAAGAATACCATAGTTTGGATTCCCATTAGTTTTCAATTAAAGGGGTTGGGCATGAGCTGGTTTCGTATTGATCGAGACCAGCAACATGTTGGTCGAAGGTAGTAACAGATGCGAATTCTAGGCTGATTAGGCGCTAAACAAGTTATTTGAGTACTACCTGAATGTTTATATTCAATTTTACACCACCCTATATACTATATAGATTGAACTCTTGTGCTCAAATTAAAACATTAATATTTTCTAATAATTGATTAGGTTAACATCTAGATGAAGGTAATGATTCTATATAGGAATAAAACTAAAAATAGAACCTTTGTTTTAGAGATAATTTTTTATTTTTTTATGATAGTCAATGGTGTATATCCACCTTTACTAGTATGTGATCATACCTAAATATATCTCTACAGCTCAGTTTGGAAGGTATACAAATATTTACACTATAAATATATACAAAATAATATAAAATACAAGCCGTATTTATATTTATACTCCTTCCAAACTGAGCCTACGATGCCAATTAATTAGAGTCAACTAGTTGAATTGTTTCTTAAAATAAGAAGCTTTAGAATTTCATTCATACATACAATTCTTTTTACGTCATTAATTTCACATGAGCTTTTGTCAATCTGAAATCCATTCTGTCAACCTTTCAAAATGCGTCAGGTCAATTCATAAACTTTGAAAAGTCCGAAATTTATTTCAGTAAGAATATCCATTCTCGTCATCAAAGGATGAAAGGATGATCAAGAGACAACTCCATATAGGATCTCTTCATAAAAACTATAAGTATCTTGGTACTCCTTTCATCTGGTCTAGGAACAGACACAATCAGCTCAGCTTTATTTTAGACAACCTGAAAGCCAAACTAAACAATTGGAGGGCCTCATCCATCAGTCAAGCTGAGAAGAAAATCTTGATCCAATCAGTCTTACAAGCTACCCCAATCCATGCCATGAGTCTCATCCAATTCCCCCAAAAAACAATTTATCAAATTAATGAATAAAATCATTAACGATTTCTGGTGGAATACCTCCAATTCTCACAAACAGCGACCCCGCTGGTGTGCTTAGAATACACTGTCCTTACCAAAAGCTTTTGGTGGGTTGGGATTTAAAATTTTGACTCTGGTTATTCATGCTCTTCTTAAGAAAATTGCTTGGAAATTCTTAAATGAATAACATCAACTCTGGGCTCAAATCTGAAAATCAAAATATTTAAAACGAGAGAATACCTTCCCTTCTAATGCTTCAGCTTGTTGGAAGTCTATCTATGCTAAGCTCAGAGAACTTGCTACTGAAGTAGGTTATTTAGTCAATGACAACTCAGACTTCCGAATCTCTCAATACCCTTGGGTCCAAACAGCTCAGAATTTTAAATGGATTCCGTTACCATTTGCACCTAAAATGTGAGATATCTCTATCAATTCCCTCATGTCAAATGGAAACTGGAATCCTTCTTTAATTCATCACCTTTTTGAGAGCGAGACTGCTTCTCAAATCCTTCAAACCCTAATTTTCCCCTCCTCAAACTATCGTCACTGGATTTGGTTCCTGCATAACTTAGGAGTGTTTACTGTTAAAGAGGAATAGAAAGTTAAACAAGCTCTCTCAAATCCCAGGATCGATGATAATTTCAAATCTTGTCTTTCAAGAGTGTGGAAACTCAAAATTCCAAGATACCCGCTTTTCATTTGGAGAATTCTCAACAACTTTGTCTCCACAAGGAGTATCTTTTCTGCATTCTATGCAATCAGGAGGAAGAAACCCCATATCACCTATTTTTGCATTGCTCCTTTACTCGAGCCGTTCTCTTCGGTAATCCCTGGAACATCAATCTCATCCTCTCCACTAACATTTCTTGGACAGATCTTATTACTCAGCCGTATAATCAAATTCAAGATAATACTCTTTTCCTCCAAATTTTGAGTTGGTTTGCAATAGCTTGCCACTATATTTGGTCTGCAAGGAACAAAAAGATTTTTGAAAATAAGCTGTCACAACCCTTTCAAATCCTGCCATTGGTAAATAAAATCTATCAAACTTCCCTCCAACCCACCTCTGTAGCTCAAGCTCAGTCACCACAGGATTATAATCTTCATCTAGCCATTACTTACAATATTGAACTCATCATTTTCACAAATGCAGGAAAATTGGCTAACGCTTGCTTCACTTTTGGCATTGTGATCTTAAATTCAAATCTTCAGTGCTTAAGCACCATTGGAGGAAGAACTTCACATCCCTTAGACATTGTTCATGCTGAGTTGTTTGCCATCTTGTAGGCTGTTTTGAAATTACAAAATTGGAATTTCAGGAAGATCGTCATCTGCTCTATATTCTTCAAGTGACCCAGGCGCTTCAACAGAAGACTCTGTTACCTTGGTTCTGCCTCTGGCTTTCGCAAAGAACCATGCTTTTACTCTCCCACTCTCAGTTGTTTGTAACTTTTAAACAGATAAACAGAACTTTTAATACGTCTGCTCATATGGTATCCCAACAGGCTAAATCTCAACCGTTAGACTTTTTTGAATATAATGTATACCTTGATGGGATAGCTCCAGTGGATCAGTCTGTACATATCTCTTTTAGTTAATTAAAAGTGCGTTTACCTTCAAAAAAATATATATATGATCTGACAACACATATTTCTTTCATATTTGTCATGGTTTTTAAAACCGATCTGGAGACCGAACCGGTCAGGGGTCCGGTTACCGGGTCCAATGGTCCAACCGTTCGAATCGAACAGTCAGTCCATTCTGACAAAAAAATTAAAAAATTAAAAAAATTAAAAACGATCAAAACCGCTCGAATGATTAACCGTCCAGTTTAGTGGTTTGCTGACCAAAATCAACGTATTTTTGACAAAATCCAGTTTTGGGGGGAAACGGAACCAGTTAGGTGACCAGTTCCTGGTTTTTCCAGTCCGACCATCCGGTCCGGTCCGGTTTTGGAAACCATGATATTTATAATGATCAGCCCAAAATGCAATTGCACCACAATGTCATTGTACCAAACACCCTATTGTCTCTAGCACTAGTAATTCGATCGAATATTTGATGGAACTGATACCTAGGGGTGTCAATTGGACTGGATTTGGTCCAATCCAATCCAGTCCAATGTGAGTCCATTATAAATGGACCAGGTCCAATCCAATCCAATGAATATTTTGGACCAATTCGGATCGGTCCAATTCAATGTCTGGACCATCCAATATATTCAAATTCATTTTGATTTAGATTGATTTCAACCCAAACCCAGTCCATTGATAAATATATTCTTATTTTATATCAATAGACCAAATATTGACTTAATCCAATCCAATCTAATATAAATTTGTTATAGATGGACCAGGCCCAATCCAATCTAATAAATATTTTGAACCAGATTAGTCCAATCTAATATATTTTATTGGTCCGTCCAATCCGACTAAATTAATTTTAGATTGGACGGGGTCCAATCCAAAACCCGTCCATTGACACACTTACTGATACCAATCTTTTCAATGCATGGTCAGTGCAATTCACAAAAGCATCCATGAAAATATATAATTCTCCTATACCATACCTTTTAAGGCTTTATTATCTTTCTTTTATATTTACTTATTTATTTATTTCCAAATTCATGATCGTATATCTAACTTTATTATCTACATTTCCTCAATTTGGGGTATCTAGAACATGAATATATTTGTTTTCATTAAAATCAACTATTCATTTTCTTATTCTGTTAATAAAAAATTATTAAAATAAAAAAAAGAAAGAAAGCAAGAGAAAATAAAGGAGCCCTTTGAATAAATCCACCAACCCAGAAGTGAAGACAGGCGTAAAGAAAAAAATAAAAGAAAGAAGTGAAGACCTATAAAAGAGAAAAATTAACATCAGGGCCCATGAGAAAAACAAAGCTGAAAAGAGATTAAAACAACCAATTTGATCCACCTCTACTTTGACACAAATTACTAGATTAAAACATGTTCGTTAAGGCTTAGTTTGGAAAGATTGTACAGTGCAAAACCTTGAATTCTGTATCATTAAACCTATATTTGCACCATACATATTTGTATTTGTACTTTTTCCAAACTGAGCCTATAAATAAAAAATTTGAGAATACATTTCTCTCTTTTTTATAGGTTCAGTTTGGAAGGGGTACAAATACAAATATGTACACTGCAAATAATATAAAATATAAGATTTTACACTTTAGAAATTTACATTTGTACTCTTTTTAAATTGAGCCTTTGGAAGAAGTATAAATACAAATTTGTAGAGTATAAAATCTTGCATTTTATGTTATTTTGTATGTATTTCTATTGTACATATTTGCATTTATACTTTTTCCAAACTGAGTTTTTAAGTACAAAATATACAAACAACCAAGCAACACATTCTATGAGAACAATATAAAAGGATGAATTGGAATTTTGTGTTTAAGGTTCTTCAACATTTCGATTTTAGTAGTATTTGGATTGATTTGGTTTGCCTTTGCATATGTGACAACTGGTTCTCAATCATCCTTTATGGTTCTGATGCAGCGTGGAAGTAATGGAAACCGGAGTTGGCTATGCAAGCACCGGGCGATCGCTAGCGTCTAGCGAAGAACACTGAATTCTCTAGGAGAGAGAAAAGGTGGCGAAACTCAAAGAAAAGATTTTGAAAAAATTCTGAAAATGTGTAGTATGAATTGATGAATAATTATGGGAAAATGACAGTATTTATAATACATTTAGAAATTGTAAAAGAACTAGGAAAAAACAACTAGGATGATCCAAATATCTAATCTGATAGGATCGAACTCTTTTTGGTTCGATCTCCACCGTCCGATCTCCCTTGATGCATGAATCTTGGATTATCTTGCTAATCTTGATGCTTCTTAGAGTCTTGTTGGTGGAATTCTGATCTTGATTTCTTGATAATCTTGAAAGAGTCTTGCTTTATCTTGATAATCTTGGAAGAGTCTTGCTTTATCTTGATAATCTTGGAAGAGTCTTGCTTTATCTTGATAATCTTGGAAGTTCTTCTTATCTTAACCTTATCCTAGGAGCTGCCGCCCCTAGGGGTGAGATGGGCCTTGTGATGGGCCTCCATCAGGTTCCCCAGTTGGTTATTTTCATTCTATTAGGGGTCTTTGACAACGTTACCTTCTCTCACCCAGTTTGTTTAAGAGATTTTGAGTAGAGGTTTGAAATTCATTTTTCAAATTGGTTTTATTCCTTATTTTGCATTACCGAGGGGTAGTGAGTTGGTCTCTCATAACCTTTTTGCTGTTGATAATATTATTTGCTTCTACAAGCAACAAGAGAGGCCTTCAAAATCTTATGGAGTTCATCATATCATGAGAAAGCTTCTGGCAAGCTATTAACAAAGAAAATGTCTTGCTTTATAATGCACTCCAAACTAAGAGCTCCTGATGTAAACATGATTAAACAAGTTACAGTTACACAGAACCAATTACCTTTCATCTATTTGGGTGCCCATATTGGTAAGGGTCTGTTTGGTTTGTAGGAATAGGGTCTGAAATCGGATTTCGAATTGGCTATTCTAATTCCAACTGTTTGGTTAGGCAGAACCGAAAACCCATTCCTATTCTTACTGGAATGGCATTCCCCCATATGAGGAAATGAAGTTCCATTCCTGTTGATTTTAATTTCCATTCTTATTTCCGTCTGAACCAAACATGCTATGGGAATGAACAAATTCCAATTTCAATTCAAAGTATTTTGATTTCGATTTCAATTCCAATTCCAATTCCAACTACAAACCAAATGGACCCTAAATATCCAAGAATTAGGGACTTTGAATCTCTTAAAATAAAAATTAAAAGAAAAATAGCTAGAAGGTTGGAAAGCAAAAGATTTCTGCCCGCGGGAAATAAGCTTATCTTGATTCGTCACGTTCTTCAAACTTTGCCTATTCATATGCCTCTCCTCCCAAAGCCATCATTCATAAAGTTCAGCAATTATTTGCTGAATTTTCTTTGGGGAGCATCACACCATTGGATTGGATGGAATAAGGTTTGTAAACCAATTAATGGAGGCTTGGTTTAAGTTATTACTCAACAGTACTTTGTGAGCCCAATTTATGCATTCTATGGATGTTAGAAACACTCCATTACCTTTGCTCACTTTACCTGGATCTTGTACCAGATTATGGAAGAGAGGTTTGTTACCAAGGAAATGGCGTTAAAGCACTGTCAGTGGATGGTGGGTAGAGGGGAGGTACCCTTTTGGTTTCACAACTGGAAGGGTTTCAGTCCACTTATCTATGAAGTGGAGGATTTTTTAATGTGACTGAATTTAAACTAAATTAGGTGCTAAAACAAGATGGTTCATGGAATTTTGATTTACTTAATGATATTCGAATTGTTTGTTGTTTGCTTTTTCAAATTCCTATGGGTATGCTACCTCTCTTCAAGCTGAAATCCTTTGCTTTGTTGGATAATAGTGGTATTTTATCAATTGATGTGGAGAGTGACAAACCGCCTGAGTCAGCGATTTGCTGATCAAAATCAACGATTTTTGAAGAAAATCTAATTTTGGGGAAAAACAGAATTGGTTACCTGACCAGTTTCTGATTTTTTTGGTTTGATCATCCAGTGCAGTCCGGTATTGAAAACCAAGCTATAAATTATTCTTTTTATTGCCCAAAAAAAAAAACAGTAACATTTGATGTGTGTTCACAACGTTAAAAAAAAAAATTGAGGCAAATTGTCTAAAACTCACCATGAGTTTTCAGCATTTCTCTTAAATTCACCACGACTTTTCAAAATGTCTAAACTTCACTGTGTCATTAACTTCACATTAAATAGACTAACGGGTGTTAATATATTACCAATTTAACATTCATAGAAAAATATAAAATATATACAAAATAAATTAATGGCATTAATATATTATCACTTTAATATTCAGACATGAAAAAAGGAAAAAGTTTAAAAATATTTTCAAATATAAAATACATAAAAACATAGAAATTATAAAAAATATAAAAAATTATAGAAATCTCAAACAAAATAAAAAATTATTTTCAAATTATAGAAACAATAAAAATTGAAAAACAAAATCAAAAAATAAAATTGTAGAAAAAGCACAAAAAATTATAGAAAAATTGAAACAACAGCATAAAATTGCGGAGTCCATGTTTTCATGAAAGAACCCGTGTTTATCGTTTAACCATTCAAGTTCGAGGACGAGTTTGAACCAGACAAAGGCCGAGAAGCTATAAATTCCATGGCAGTTCTCAAGCTCCAACGCATCACATCGCCGAGAAAGAAAAAGAAAAAACAAAAGACATCGACCAACAACAAAATACAAGCAAAATGAAGAGCCAATCTGTTGTTGTGCTTTCTCTCCTCGTTGCTTCTTTTCTACTTCTTGAGGGAGTCTTAGGTGGTGGTTGGACAGAAATTAAGGATCTGGATGATCCACTCGTCCATGAGATCGCAGAGTTCGCTGTGGCTGAACACAACAAGAAAGCCAACACTGATCTCGTGCCCCAGGAGTTGGTTAAGGGTGAAATGCAATCTGGTGGTGGCAGCACCACTTATCGGGTTACAATCGTAGTAAGGGATGGTAAGGTTAGCAAAAGATTCGAGGCTGTCGTCGGAGAGACTAACAAGGGTGTCAGGACCCTCACATCCTTCCAACAGGTTTAGACTTTACAGCTTATCGTAGCCTCATAGTCATAGGAGATAATGTTGTGGGGGAATTGAATGTCGTCTTCCTCCTTCAATTGCAACTTTGATATTCCTAATGCACGGCTGCATTTGCTGCTGTGGGGAAGGTATAAAAACGGATTTTGTGAGGACAAAATCCGGATTCCTATCTTCTACTTATTATTGTTTTTTATGAATAAAATTATTCACTATTCTTTTATTTGTTTTGCACAATGGTCTCATGTCTAAATCCGATTCAATTAAATTGGATTCGAAATATCAAAAATCCATTATTCTTGTTGGGTCGGATTGGACCATCCCACATTTTCTGCAACCACGGCCCAAGATTATTTATTTTATTTTATTTGGGAAAAAAACCACGCTAGTCTTGAATAAAATTCACCATCCAGTTGCCGCATCTTATTTTACAAATTAATGACAGTAAGAGGGAGGGAATCAATTTCGATTAAATTTTGTTCACCGCGCACCTAAGATACTCCCTCCCAACACCTAATAGGGGTTCGATACACAACAGCGGCAAATTAAAGCACCGATCTCTCTCTTTCTCTTCATTGCCAATACGTTTTGAAAATACATGGATACGTACAAAAAATATAGAAATACATATAAATTATATAAATACAACAATAAAATTAAATTTATAGTCAAATAGGCATATATAATGTATAAATATATAAAAATATATATTTAATATTGTACATAAAAACATATTATAATTAATATAATAGCAGAATGCATAGATATCATACAATGCATTAATTAAGAGTCTAAGATGAACCTATTATTTTTATTTTCTATTTTATCATTTAATAATTTATAAAATATATATAATTTTAACTTAAAATATATCAAATTAGTTAAAATTTCTAAGATATATATCATATGCAAATTCATAATTTAATTATTAAAATAATTATTTCATTATTAAAATTTTTATATTAATAACTTTTTTTGAAATTAAAAGTCATTTTTTATATAAATTTAAATTAGTGGATTTGATATATTCAATTTAATATCATATTCTTGAATTTCTTGTAAACAAATTTTTTATTTTTTGTAAATAATAAGTATATTATCATTTAATGTAAATTAAAAAATTAATTAATAATTATAATAATATATAAAATTTGTATGATATATATCATGTGCAAATTTATAAATTTTAAGTTGTAAGGTAATTATTCTACTATTAATATTTTATTTGTATAAATTTTTTAAGATTAAAATCATCTTTTGATGTAAATATAGAATTGGTAGATTATTTATTCTATTTGTTTATAAAATACTAATTTTAAATATTATTTATTTTAGTTTTTAGTTGGAGTTGATAAACATAAATATTGATTATTTGTTTTGATAGACATTAATAAAAATTATGTTACTTCATTAAATATTGCAATGCAAGACATGACTTAGTTGTTTTAAGGTGGGTTTAAAACTTTCAATGCCACATGGATGGTGTTTCGAGTTCGAATCACTTACACCATTATCATCATTTACATTTTTAATAGAAGACACTGCATATTGGTTGGTATCGGTGCGTATCGGCCAATACAACGGGCTGATATGCATCTGTACCGATCCGATACGTGCAACTTATAGGATACGTTTTCATTTATAGCGTATCCTATATCTTCTAACTCCAATACCAATGCGATATGCCCGGTATCAAATATATCGTGTCGATATTTAAATCTTTGCTTTTCATTTCCTCTCCACCACCCCTTATTCATTTTCTCTATATAAAAATACGACCACTGCAACCACCAATGTTGGTATGAGTGGCGAAAAATAATAATAAATAATAAAAATAAATAACTTCTACAGCCTACACCAACATGCTGGTCGAAGGGAAGAAGTTGGGATCCGCTAAGGATGCAAATTACGGAGAGTGTTTTTTGGCATGAGGGAAAATTAGTTGAAGAAGGAAATAATATTGGAGAAGTTTCCTAATATTAGACCCTGAGGAGCTTTCGATAACAGTTGAATATGCTGAATTGAAAAATTTAGTGTTTATCTTTAGGCAATACAAATAAACTATTCAAAGAAGTCGAAGTGAACATCCCTTTAAATGATTGCCTGTCAACCAAATTAGACACTCCCAAACAGGTAGAACCCACCTCGAAAAAAAATAAATTTATTTCAACCAAAGCTCTAACCCTCCCAAACTAAGGTTGACATGAAGCCAAACCAAAATTCTTACCTCAAGTTTTAATAAAATTTAAGTTATTTATTGAAAAGGCAATAATGATGATCAACTTTTAGATCTTTGCAACTATATAGTTGTAGGTGGTCCCATCTCCCAATGGCCCATGCCCTAAATTCAATTCTATCCAATACTTGAAGCCCATTACTCCCCTCTCCCCACTTAAATGAATCAAATGGTCCCCACCAACTTTTCATTCTTTCCTTGTTTAAAAAGGTACACTCCTTCAAAGTAGCCACGTGTCAACACCCCACAAAAGCAAGTACAAAATAGAAAGAAAAGCTTCACCCTGCTTTTTACGGACTTGCATTTATCTCTGCTTTCATGGTGGATGATGAGTTAAAAAAGTAGGTACTTTAGGTTCAAGTTTCATATATAAGTAATTTTCATTAACTTTGTTCATAAAATATAATATGAAAGCCATTTTGTAAAGAAGAAGCACTATCTGAATTGGTTCAAGAATTAATAGGAAATTTAATAAATCAGTAGGAAGGTTAACTATTAAAACCCAAGAGTTAAAAATAACTTGTCGAATTTCCAAAAGGAAAAAGATGTATGACATTCTTTCTGTAGAGTAATTTATTATATTTATCATGAGTCAATTTAAATATTAGTATTTAACTATTTTTTATTTTGTTATTGTTTCTGTAGAAAATTAGTCAAATTAATACAAGTAATTGAGCCAAGCTAAAAGACCTTTAATGCATGGGCACAAAAGGATTCCCTAAGCTTATTGAAGAGAAGGTTAGTTCTACATATTTACAATAATGATGATAAATTTTTTGTTTAGTATATGTATATTGTTTGAAGTTATTTTACCTTCATGTAGACCTGTTCATGGGCTGAGCTCAGGCTGGGCTTTCACTCTTCATTAACAGAATTTTTTCAGGCCCGAGCCTGAGCCTGGTCCAACCAACAGGCCTACAACTTGGGCCTGAGCACGATCCTCTTAAAAAGCCTGAAGCCCGGGCTTGAGCCTGATGTCCGACCTAACAATGATTTTTTTCACTTTTTATTGAAGATTGCATCCTGAGTTCGCTTGATTTCGCCAGAGTTCACCGGTGGCGCTGGTGTTCATTGGTGAGAATGAAATCATTGAGAAGATGGAACACACAGAGAGAGAGAGCGCAAACTCACCGCCGCAGTTCACTGGTAGCGCTGGTTCCTGAGAAAATGAAAATATGTGACAGTGCTCAGTGAATGAGAAACTAAGAATGAGAACTGCGAGAGAGACGAGAGAGAGAGAGAGCAGACTGCTTGAGAGAGAGAGAGAAGACTCACCGCTGGAGAGAGAGACGACCGGTGCCTGAGATCACCGGTGCTTGAGCTCGTGTGTCGCCTCTGAGATTGAGAATGAGAGTGAGGAGTGAAGAAGATGAAGATAACACTGTGTTGGGCTGGGCCGGGCTTTTGTGGCAAATCCCGAGCCCAGCCCGTAAAATAGTTGGGCTTGGGCTTTTAGGCCTGAGGTTAAGCCCGCGGGCTAAAGACTTTGTGCAAGCTCGTTCAGGGGTCGGGTCGGGCCGGGCCGGGCCGGCCCGTCGGGCTACCCAGCCCTGAACAGGTCTACCTTCATGTTGTTAGACAAAAAAGACCCATGCAGTGATGGAAGCATTGTAAATGAAAAGGCAGCCGAGATTATTGTAAGTACTTTCTAGTTATGTTTTTTTTTTTTTTTTTCGAAAAAGCCCATAGGCAAATCATTCATTCATATCATCAACAAGTACAGGCAAAAGGAAATCAGGAGGATTCGACCAAGTAAAGGTCCTTGAGAGATTACAAGCAAATTTAGTGATCAAATGTGCTACTCTATTGCTTGCACGAGGCCTAAAGGAAATAACTGAAGACTGAAAATCTTTCAAAAGGTCCCTGCAATCAGTGATAATGGGAAATAACCGCCAAGGGAAATCCGGACGGTCATTCAACAGGGCTTGGGCTACCTTTTGAGCGTCACCTTCGATCCAAACATGACAGATTTTTAACGCCTTGGCCATTTGAATTCCTTCTCTGAAAGCGCAGGCCTCTGAGAACTCTGTATCAGATAAGGGGATGTTCACCGCTCTTCCAAATAAGAATTTACCTTTGTTGTCCCTCATAACCTTTTGATATAATGATGACTGGATCTAAATGTTTTTTTCTTTTAATACCATGTGTCCTAATGAGTCACCTAAGTGATGCTCTTGTTGGTGTCCTAAAAGAAATCAAAGCTTGAAAACTTATGGGACTGTCTTTATCCAACCTTTTGATATTCTCAAATATCTGGATACTAATATGATATCCCAATGGAGTATAATTGGTCCTGATTCATCTTCTTTGTCTGGAAAACAAATAATCACTAGGCTCAATGAAGACTGCCACCATCAAAACCATAGATAATCAAGAACAGAATGCAGTTTTGTCTATATACAAAATGAGAAAAAAAATACTAATCTACTCTCTAAGAAGATGACAAATTCATACTGTATAGGAGACATCGGGGCAAGGCAAAAGAAAATTGAACTTTGATGGCTTCTGCTTAGGCAACCTGAGCAGATTAGAACTGTAACCTTTTTTGATAAATACACTCTTACTGTAACTCATAATCATATCTTTGGTGAGGCCAACATTGCAGCTGACTAGCTGGCCAATTGTGGTCATGTGGAATCCATAGATAATTCCTGTATTCCTCATAAGGAATGTTTCAACACAAGAACAAGAAAAAGAAATATGTTTTGGTTTTAACCTCCATAAATTATATTAATCAGCAATTATGTTTTGGTTTCCCTGCAAAACAAGAACAAGAAATAAATAATTCACAGAAAATATATTAGCATTCATAGGTTGCACAGACTATAAACAGCAATGTTTCAACACAAGAAAACTCAGTCATATTCAAGTAGATCTGTTAAAATGATTTAACCAACTAATAATAAATAGATAAAAACAATATGTTTTATGTAAAGATAAGATGCAAGGTGAATTCTCCTTGTTCATGAACCGCATGCATGGAATGCATTAACTTAGTCACACTTCATTGTAAGGCTATGGTTTCTGTAAGATGAATATGACTCTTTTCTCCTAATTCTCAGTCTTCTTTTTGGTAATTTTAACATTCTGCTGGATTTCTTGATGCCCATAATATGGTTTCCAAGGGAATGTGATGCCCACATGGAAAACAAAGCAAGGGGGTCCACAAGAATGAATTTTGAAGTGGCTTGGCTGCTCAAGTTGCAAAATTGTCCAGAGTTCTGAAGATGCTTTAATGATATTTGTGGAAAGGAGTTAGTATATGAGGAAAAAAAGGAAAGAGCATGGGAGAATAACTAGTATAGTCCCACTACTAGGTTTCAATCTTCAAGAAGCCTTACTACCTAAGAGAAGTGGAAAATTGGAGTCTCACCATTACTAGAAAGAAGAATCATTCTCATCCAAGCAACCTAGCTACAAAGCTCAAATCTCAAAATTTTTAATTTAATTTGGTTAAAGGGTTATATTGACCATTTATTGGTAATACTAGTAGGGGTGGCAAATTTTCATCACCCAACCCACCCATTTAAATAGTTTGGATTGGGTTGGGTTGTGGATAACCATTGGGTTAACCATTACAGACAAGTATTAATTCCTTAGCCTTTTTTTTTATTTTCTTCATTTAAATTAAATAATTTATAATTAGTGCATTAATTTTCTAATAATTATTGACTAAATTTAGTTCTGTCTTGAATCAACGCACTTCACCCAACATAAATCCAAATCAATTTGACCCGAGTTCGGACCAACACACTTCACCCAGCATATATTGATTCGGGTCGACCCAAATCCGAAATAGACCCCCGGGCGGGATGGTTCAGTACCGCTTTCTCTACCCGATTTGGGTCATCCGGTCCAACCAGTATTCACACAGCCCTGACCCGACCTGGCACAAGTCAATCCGCGTCGACCCGAATCCGAAATAGACCCCGAGTGCATGTAATGTGATTTGAACCTTCATCACTTATGTAAATAGTAACTACAATTACCATCAAGCTATGACCAACTTATTTGTTAAGAGAGAGTTAATTTGTTTTTTAAGTCCACAAATATAAGATTAATGGGTTTGGGCAAGTTGAATTGAGTTAAAGCAGGTTTGGATTGAATCCAATCCATTTAATTTTATATAACTGAGTCATTAATGGATTGGCGGATTAGATGGATTGAACCCGCCCAATTGCCACCGCTAAATACTAAAAAAGGATGCCGTAACATAGGTAACAAGTTATTTATAAAAGGATAAACTAAGACATATTTTCTTAGAATGTCATTCTACAATATTCCCTTTAGATTCTTTAGTAGTCGCATTCAACTAGGTCATGAGTTAAAAACTTAATATGGATTATGGATCTTGAGTTTTTGACTGTGGAATGGCAGAAATGACTTATTCCCTGGGCTTAACACAAAAGTCTTCTCATGTTTGAGGCTCAAAGGCAATATAGGGGTATAAACATGGGGGACTATATCCCACCCTTAAGGCTGCATGAACTTATTTTCTAACAATATAAGCCAATTCAGGAATGACAAAACAGGATTCATGTAGCCAACCCCATCAATTTCAAATGCCATGAAAAGATAAACTGAAATGATCTCTCTTCATGTTCCATCCAACATCGATGTAAGTAAATAATCTCATCCTGCTAACAAAGTAATCCAAAGATCCATCTTCCAACATCTTTATCGATATCCACAACTCTTTTTAATGAGTGCAAGGGCAGTGCCATGAACATCTGAAAGTAGATAAAATGGAAATTTTTTTAATTGATTGATTTGATTTAAAGATTAAAATATTTGAAAAACTGTCATTTATTATAACTAATAACCTTACATGATATGATGTTGCTAAAATACTTTGATTTTAAGTTTTCAGAGAAGTATAAAAACACAATGCAGAATTCTGAATTACAGCCTCCTACTATTAACCCTCTGTCCCTCTATAAACCACATCATGGTGCATTCCCCCTATACTTTGGGGCCAGGCTGATTTATACTTCTCCCTTAAGTTTTATGGCTGCACAAAAGTCAAGGCAAGTACATTACAACAAAGTTCGTATAGCGGCGGAATTCTTAGCGGCACTAAGAAAAACGCCGCTATATATTTGTCATCCGATAAGAGAGACACCGAAAAATAAAAAAAAGGCCCGCTAAATCTTCTCTCCCGCGCAAACAAATCCCGTAACTTCTTTCGTCTTCCCTCAAACCTCACCAGCAAAAACCCTTTCACATTCTTCTCTGAGCATATTCGCATTTCCCTATTTTCTTCGGCAGCTGAGAAGCATCAAACGAATTAAGAGGTAAGTCACGATTTTTCTCTCCATCTTTCATCTTCTTCCTCTCATTCCCTCTCTCTCACACACATTTTTCTTTCATTCATCCCTTTTTATACAGCAGACCATCAAACCTTCTCTTTGCCGATTCTAGGTTTTCAACCCTCTCTCCCTCATCTCTTGTCACTCCTTCGGCAGCTGGGAACCAAACTGAACTCATCTCTGGCGAGGTAAGTTTTCATGCATATGTATTATTTTTTTGTTTGTTCCTATTGGTGGCGTGACAATGGAGTAACACCGTCCCATTGGGTTCCGATTTGAAGAACCTGTTGGAGACGAACTCCAATGGATAAAACCTAACC
Organism: Nelumbo nucifera; assembly: GCF_000365185.1. The sequence goes on from NW_010729090.1 coordinate 3,479,365, forward strand.
CTTCTCTATTTTGGTCTGTAAAAGTTGCTACTTGGATTATTTCAGAGGTGCCAGATCCTTCTCTTCTAGATTGGTCCAAATATCTGTTAATTTGCTAGCAGATAGGTTGTCTAGGGAGGGGATGAAGAGATGTGAGCTTTATTGAGTCCCAGTCCTCCTCGAGTATTTCTTTTGCCTTTTTGTATTTCTGAGACATTGCTTGGTTCCTGCCATGTATTTCTGGATCACCTTAATTTTTTGATGATGCGCATAAATGAAAACCATTATTCCCCCATTTAATAGTGTAGGTTGCATTCAAGTCAATACCTCTAAACTAGGGTTATAACATTATCCAATCTTTGTTTCCATTGTGATTTAAAGGATTGTATGAGTACAGGAATGTGTGTGTGTGGAGTAAAAGGCAGGAGTTTTGTTCTTATCTTTTTTTTTTTTTTCTCTTTATTTTATAATTCTTTCAGTCTATAGGGTTCCGCTACCATTTCTTTTATTACTTTTTCATTACTTCACTTGGGTGTCTATATGTTCTACATACCCTTTTATGTTTGTGTGGTTAATTTTCTGCCTTGGTTTTTCCTGATTTTTTCCCTCAAAGTTATTGACATTTCTATGAGATAGGATTCACTATTGATTATTTTTAGGTATATTTGAATCGGTTGCTCATGTTGGTCCACTGAATGATGCTTATTGACCTGATATATGCTTGTTTCTATTTTATAATATAATATCTACTTGTGTTAGTCCATACATTTGTGACGTTTTAGAACTAATTAAATATCTCTTCAATTTATGAGTTCTGATTTTCTTCCCCAAGGAATTCACCTAGTTTGAGAAAAGCTCAATCCAACAGAGCTGAATGGCCTTGTGCTGGTGCACACTATTGATACGTAAATAGAACATGCTCTTAAATTGGTGTTTCAATCTTTCTGTCCAAAATCTCCTTGGACATTAGTGTGATTCTTTTTAACTGAAAGCTGCTTCTGAGTTACTACTTTACTAGGGCATGCAACTACTGAATTAGAATATGGGGTAGATGATATCTTTTATATTTGGTTTGATTTCCCTATTGTTGAAACTAGTTTATTGAAATGCCATTTATCATTTTGAGAACGAACTTGAGGGATCTGGTCTGACAATGGGAGCACTGGAGCACACCTTCCAAAACAAGAAGCGAGTTGGATATTTGAGGTGCATAAGAAGAAATAATAGTACCAAGACAAACATATTA
>NW_010729090.1:3488908-3533018 GCF_000365185.1 Nelumbo nucifera
CCACCTCCTATTTCTTTTAGAGGCATTTTTTATCCTTTTAGAGACAGTTATGGCTGCCTCTAGAGATGAATTTTCTAGTAGTGYGATCTGGTCTGGTATCCAAACATGGGAGCTACGCATCATATCATGTTCAAGTTARAAAATCTTCAATTTTGATCAAACTATGGTGGGTTTAATTAGGTGAAAATCAGTAATTGAGCAAGTTTGCAAATTAAAAATATTGGTTCTTCTTTAATTTCTCATGGTAATCATCAATTGAATTTGCAAGATATTTATCATGTGCCCTCTATTACAAAAAAGTTGTTTTCAATTAGTAAATTCACCAAGAAGATGATGAACATTGTGTTTTATTTTCAAGGGTAATTTTGATATTTTCAATAGTCTTAAATTGCACATGAGGTCATGATATATACATAACTGATGGTCCATTAGTGATTGGTACTAAATTGTTACATTTCAAAAGTTCAGTTACTGATCGATAATTTTCCCTTTCATATTAACACCGACCATGAATATTCAATTTTACGCGGTGATTTAATTAAACGCCGGTAAAAACCATTTTTTATGTAGTGCTGGAAATTTAGATTTAACATCATTCTTTTTTTTCATGGGGCTACACAACAAGGGTAGCCCATCCCCATGACCCTTAACCCCCAACCCTGGTGGCAGTGGGGTTTAATCCTACCAATAAAGCCTCCATCAGTTGGTTAAGTTACAAGTTAGAAGTAACTTTCATAACCTGCACAGAACCCAAATATTAGAAGCCTCCATCAGTTGGCTAGTGCAAGAACGCCTGGTACGTGCTGGTGCAACTAAATATTAATAATATATTTGGTATTTGGATTTATCTTTTAATAATAACTTTCATTTTGTAACAAAGACCCCTGAAGTTTCAAATACCAACACTTTGCCCCCTTTGTTAGCGTTCCATCAATTAACTTAGTAAAAAAAGGCTCTCATTTGATACTTTGCCCCAAGCTAACATATCTTTAATTTGTTAATTGGACCATTTTGTACATTTTCTTACATCCTTGTACAAGCAGATCATTTTGAAAAACCGTGGCTAAAGGTCAAAAAAACCGTAGCTATAGACCTATAGCTACGGTTCAATTAATCCGTGGTTATAACCCATCTATAGCTACGGTATATGTCCGTAACTAAAAAGCAAACACAAACCATATGAATCTTTAGCCAGAGGCTGAACCGTAGCTAAAAGATGTATATAGCTACAGTTTTTAAACTGTCCGTAGTTATATCCCAAATCTATAACTATGGATTTTTATAAAATCGTAACTATAGTTCTTTTATTTATAACTACGGTTTGCTACAAAACCATAGCTAAATGTACTAACCCATAACCACGGTTTTTTTACTAAAACCAAAGTTAAGTACTCTAACCTATAATTAAATATACGTGGGTCAAGTTAAGCCCAAGGTAGGTTTAAATTATTAGGCTTATGCCCAACCCTAAAATCTGGGGCACTAATGAGGACCCGAGCCTCGACTGGGTTTTAAACACAAAATCTAGGTCCAATAACAAAATTTTCCAACTCGCTAAAATGATCACCCTTGTTTTAAGGCAAAAATAGTAGGGTAAGGTGCCTTCAATACTTTAAAACACATAGGTAGCAAAAAAGTTACCCAAAACCAATTCATTAGTTCTTGGGTTAGACCAGTTTGGTTGATGGTTTTGGCTTTTTTTCTTTTTGAAGTAAATAGGGTTATGTGTATGATCGAATTGGTTAAGAGTTGGGTCATGGTTTAACAATAATCTGACTAGCTAGTCTCACCCAGCTTTCTAAACATTGGTTAGTGTTATATGTTTTATTATATATAGAATATATAATGCTGTTTTGAAATATATAAATATATATATATTATATATATATATTGATTTATTTTAGTTTTCATCTTTCACAAATAAAAAAAGTTAAAAATTACATTGAGGCAAAAAAAAAAATAGTAAAGTGGTTGAAATGATTTATTAGTTATTGTTTAATTAATAATTATTTATCTATATTGTATAAGTATTACTTCATTAATAATTTATTTATGAATTTAAATAATTTAGTTTAATTGTCAATATTATTTCCATTCATAGGTAATTAATTAATTTACTGTTAGTTGTTTTCATATTTAGTTTATTATTTTCTATTAATTATTAATTTACTTAAATAATTAAATTATTTTTGATGATTAGTTTTAATTAATCAAATAATAATTGATACTTATTCATTTTTATTTTTGAAATTATTTTCATTCTATTAATGTACTTATGAAATTATTAATAATTTATTTTATAGTTTAATCATTATTAAATAGAAATCATTAATTATTATTGTTATGCAATAGTAATGAGCTAATAATTTGTTAATTATTAATTATATTCATTTATTTTAATAAATTCTTAATTATTAATTTACTATAAAAAGTAATTAATAAATAAAAATATTTTAAATGAATATTATATGATTATTATTTATGAACTAGGAATAAAATGATTGCAGCTAAAGATGATTAACTTCGTTATAATAACCAAGAAATTATAGTTATCCATGGCTATAGTGATAAATATAGCCTACCAGGCATTGGGAACATTTCCCATACTTATAAGTTATTTTTTACGGGAGATGTTCCCAATGCACGGTGGATGTGCATGTGAGAGGCCCAAGTGTGAGGAGCAATTCCGTTCCCTTTTCCCAACCCATTTTCATCATTTTGAAATGACATCCTTTGCATCTCATAAGAAGATCGAAAAAGGCATTCTAGGGGGTATTATTCCAATTCATATGCCAGGGTTCGAGCTTGGCTTTACACTGTATTGAACTCGTTCTTCAGGCTGGTCCATTCAAATTGTTGCAAAATCCAAACCCAAGCCCGGCCCATAAACAGGTCTAACAGAGAGAGGCAAAGAATTAGAATCTAAAAACTAACCCATCATGGGTATTTGTTGCCACCAAAAGAACCCGTGTTTATCGTTTAACCATTCATGTTCGAGGACGAGTTTGAACCAGACAAAGGCCGAGAAGCTATAAATTCCATGGCAGATCTCAAGCTCCAACGCATCACATCGCTGAGAAAAAAAAAGAAAAAACAAAAGACATCGACCAACAACAAAATACAAGCAAAATGAAGAGCCAATCTGTTGTTGTGCTTTCTCTCCTCGTTGCTTCTTTTCTACTTCTTGAGGGAGTCTCAGGTGGTGGTTGGACAGAAATTAAGGATCTGGATGATCCACTCGTCCATGAGATCGCAGAGTTCGCTGTGGCTGAACACAACAAGAAAGCCAACACTGATCTCGTGCCCCAGGAGTTGGTTAAGGGTGAAATGCAATCTGGTGGTGGCAGCACCACTTATCGGGTTACAATCGTAGTAAGGGATGGTAAGGTTAGCAAAAGATTCGAGGCTGTCGTCGGAGAGACTAACAAGGGTGTCAGGACCCTCACATCCTTCCAACAGGTTTAGACTTTACAGCTTATCGTAGCCTCATAGTCATAGGAGATAATGTTGTGGGGGAATTGAATGTCGTCTTCCTCCTTCAATTGCAACTTTGATATTCCTAATGCACGGCTGCATTTGCTGCTGTGGGGAAGGTATAAAAACGGATTTTGTGAGGACAAAATCCGGATTCCTATCTTCTACTTATTATTGTTTTTTATGAATAAAATTATTCACTATTCTTTTATTTGTATTGCATAATGGTCTCATGTCTAAATCCGATTCAATTAAATTGGATTCGAAATATCAAAAATCCATTATTCTTGTTGGGTCGGACTGGACCATCCCACATTTTCTGCAACCACGGCCCAAGATTATTTATTTTATTTTTATTTGGGAAAAAAACCACGCTAGTCTTGAATAAAATTTACCATCCAGTTGCCGCATCTTATTTTACAAATTAATGACAGTAAGAGGGAGGGAATCAATTTGGATTAAATTTTGTTCACCGCGCACCTAAGATACTCCCTCCCAACACCTAATAGGGGTTCGATACACAACAGCGGCAAATTAAAGCACCCATCTCTCTTTTTCTCTTCATCGCCACACACTGACCCTCCTCTTCATTTCCTCTTAGGGGTGATCATGGGCTGGACCGGGCTGGTCCAGGCCACGTCGGGCTTTTTCTTTATGATAAGGGCTATAGTTTAGGCCCGGGCTTGGGTTGGCCCAGAGTTTCAGGCCTAAAACATAAGTCCTAGCCTAGGGTTATAAGGACTCGGGCCGGGCTTGATTTCAAGGCAATGCCACTCATATAAAATATTACATATCTATATATTAAATGACATAACATGCATATAAACTTATTTTATACATTATATAATATAAATTATATATGTATAATATTTATATATAAAGCATATCCTATAATGTAAAATAACATGTATACATGTATATACATTATACACAAAATGTGCAAGTTTAAATGTATGTGGGCTGGGTCGGGTTAAAGTATTAAGCCCCAGCCCGGCCCTAAAATTTGTGGGCCTGATGTCGGGCCTGATCACAAAACCCAAGCCGAAGACTGGAATTTCCGGGCCAGGCTGAAATGATCACCCCTATTTCCTCTCCACTAGAGGTGTCAATTGGAGTGGATTTGGTCCAATCCGATCCAATCCAATGTAAGTCCAATATAAATGTATCAAATTCAGTCCAGTTCAATGAATATTTTGGACCATCTTGGATTGGTCAAATTCAATGTTTGGATCATCCAATCTGTTCAAATTCGTTTTGATTTAGATTGTTTCAACTCAAACCTGGTCTATTGACACTTTCTTATCTTATATCAATGGACTAGATATTGGCTTAATCCAACCCAATCCAATATAAATTTATTATGGACGGACCAGGTCCAATCCAATCTAATAAATATTTTAGACCAGATTGGTTCAATCCAATATGTCTTATTGGTCCGTTCAATCCGTCCAAATTGATTTTGGACTGGACAGGTCCAATCCAAAACCGGTCTATTGACACCTTTACTCTCCACCACCCCTTGTTCATTTCTTTTATATTTGGTCCGCTTGGAATGTAAACTATGGGGAGTATTTTTTTGGCCTGAAGGAAAAATAGTTGAAGAAGGAAATCATATTGGGGAAGTTTCCTATCCATACATAGTTGTTTGGGGTAGTTTCCCTCTATAACACAACTTTGATTTCATAGGAGATTCTTGAGAGGCTTGCCACGTGGCTTAATAGAAGGAAAAAGCCACTTTAGATCTCAGCCAAGTAGGGTCAAGGTTGTATTCTTTGGTGTTGTTTGAGAGAGTCGATCAAGTATTTTGCCCTCTCTTTTAGATCAACTAGAGAATGAACCCATACTAAGTATAGGGTAATTAAATGTGTATAATTTAGTTTGATGTTTACTATTTAGTTATCAAAAATTAAATTAAAATAAACTAATATGGTTTTGCATCTTTGTAATTAACAATCTATTCTGACCTATTTATTTAAAACCCACTATTATTTTATGTTTTTTTAATTTGATTTAAAATATTAAATGATATCTTATTCATAAATAACTATTCACTTTATTTGGTATTTACTATTTATCTAATAAATCTATTTTGAGTTATTTATTTTTAAAAGTTAAATTAAGTTGCTTCCTAAAAGTTAAATCAAGTTTATAATTAACTAAGTATTTATTTTTCAAAAAAAAACTCATTTAAAAACAAACGCGGGTTTATGGTAATCTTTAAATGGGTCCTACCATTTGTATTTAATAGGCTATGGATAAACATGTGTTAACCTAATAAATAACCATTATTGAGAATGTTTAGGAGTGAAACTATCTACTTTTTGAATCCTATTTTTTTTGAATTTATAGGATGCATGCCATGTGTTTGAATGGTGATAGTGGGATGTAGGCTTTATCTGCAATTTTTCATAAAATACCATGTATCTAGATTTTCAAAAAAATTAAAATACCACGTCTGAATGGTGGGGGGCGGGGGGCTATAGCCCGGTAGTGGACTGTGGGCTTTACTAGTAATTTCTCAAAAATCATCATATGTCTAACTTTCCAGAAAAATGAAAAGGCTACATGCCTAAATGGTGAGATTAGAAGACTTTCTTATATATATATATATATATATATATATATAGATTTGCTGCTTATGGGACTGTCACACTATTCATTTCCCCTGTTCTTATTTGTAATATCAGTTTTTAATTTGTTTTTCCAAATGTGCCCCCTAATTATTCAAACAGTACGACTGCCACTGCCATCCTTGATCCCCTTATTCTTCTTCTTTCTAATTAGTCAGTTTGATTTATTTATTTATTTTTCACATGTATTCCCTATTCAAAGACTATCACGCTACAGGCCTGTTTTTTCTGCTTTTGTAACTCAAAGATCAAAAGGTTAAATTTTGAATAGTGAGGAATATTAAGGCTAAGGTTGCCACTTCATCAGATAATCAAGACTCTAACATTGTCTCATCAGTTGGATAACTTCAGTCCAATCTTATCTCTAACTATCAATCTCTCTTATATAACTATAATCTAATACAAGTCTCTAGTTATTGTTGTACTCTAACTCTTTCCTCATACCATTATATAATGACAAGGGTTCTGGTGTAAATGCGTCACTATCGAACCATTCGTTTTCACAATTTGTTTGTGATTTCTTAGTTCAAATTTGTCTACAGGAGGCGCCAATAGCACAATAGTATCCGTTGTCACACCTGGATCTGCAACGTCCAAACCCAACATCACAAACTATTTGCCCATAAAATTAGGGGAGAATGACTGATCAGTTCAGGTCAGAATTTTGTATACCCACCATATAAGGGGGATGCATCTTGACCGGGAATTGATGCCAAATTCATGGGCAGGATACGGTTCATAGGTGTATTAATAGATCTATTATGGGAGGCTGGAATTCAGTATTCTGCATTTGGTTGCAGTAACCCTAAAACTAAATAGTCAAAATTATATATTGTGGTGTGCACAACTATTCCCAGCCCAATTGTCAAAACCCACAAACTAATGGATATGGTTGAAGGCAAAACATTAGCACCCCTTGAAGAGATCGATGAAACATATGATCCATCGAAAATAATTCTCACCCAGCATATGATCACTAGTATTAGTTGGACCAACTGGTGCCGAACTGGATATTGTTTCATCAATCACCAAAGGTGTACTCGACCAGGCTGTAGGCATGTCCTCTTCGGCTAAAGTTTGAAACGTTTAGAAAATTCGTTCGCTTCACACTTCAGATCCAAAGTTCTCCAACCGTGAAGATAGTTTTAAAGTTTAAAGAAATGTACACTTTTTATTTCTGAATATGTTCAAAAATTCAAGAATATTGTTGATAATCTCCCGGTTGTTCCTGAACCTGTATCAAAGCAAAACCTTGTTTTATATACTTTAGCCAGACTTCGGCCCGAGTATGAATCGATTATTACTATTATTACTAATCGATTTGATCTTGACAAACTTTGGATTTCTGATATTATATTGATTAATTACTTAATCATGAGTCTTGACTCCGAGACAACAATCAACAACCTAGAGTCTACTAACATTGCTTCATCCGGCAAAGAACAATTCTCAGCAACCATGTAATAATTTACAACGTGGTAGAGGCAGAGGTGGTCATGGCGATTACACTGATGGCCAAGGTCATGGTTGGGGCACAACAGTACTATAGTCTATCAGCTATGCAATATTCTCAGTCATGGAGTATGGAAGTGCCGCCACCGATATGACCTATCCTTTCCTGGTGGTGATCGATAGTCCACTGAAAATTCCAACACCCCTGAACCTATAGCATTCTACACCGGGAACTCTTCACAGTTTGATCTGGTCTGGAATCCGAACTTGGGAGCTATGCATCATATCATGTTTGAGTTAGAAAATCTTCAATTTCGATCAAACTATGGTAAGTCTAATTAGGTGAAAACCAGTAATGGAGCAGGTTTGTAAATTAAAAATATTGGTTCTTATTTAATTTCTCATGATAGTCATCAATTATATTGCAGTTATAATATATTTATCATGTTCCCTCTTTTACAAAAAAAATCATTATCAGATAGTAAATTCACCAAGGATAACAATGCTATATTTGAGTTTTCATCCTTCTTTTTTCCTCTTGAAGGATTATACTGGGAGAATGCTTCTTAGAGGACTCAATAAAGGTGGATTCTATCAATTTCCTATTTTAACAAAAATTATAACATCCTTAATGTCATCAAATAGCAATGTTGTTGCACTAGTTGAAGAAAAAGCTACAGTCGTAATCTAGCATGATCAACTAGGACATAGTTCTACTAAAGTTGTTCGAAATGTTTGCACTAGGGGTGTCGATTGGACTGGATTTGGTCTAATCCGATCCAGCCCAATGTGAGTCCATTACAAATGGACCAGGTCCAATCCAATCCAATGAATAGTTTGGACCATTTTGGACCAGTCCGATTCAATGTTTGGATCGTCTAATTTGTTCAAATTCATTTTAATTTAGATTGGTTTTAACCCAAACCTACTCCATTGACACCTATATTCTTATCTTATATCAATGAACCGGATATTAACTTAATCCAACCAAATCTAATATAAATTTATTACGAATGAACTAGGTCCAGTCCAATCTATTAAATATTTTGGATTGGATATCCACTATTTCTTTTTAGTCCGTCCAATCCGTCCAAATTGATTTTGGACTGGACTATTAGTTAGCACCCATTTTGAGTTGTGTCAATTAGACGAGACGTCGTTTGCATCTTTCAGTGTCTTCTATTTGTTATAATCATCCATAATAATAATAATAATAATAATAATAATAATAATAATAATAATAATTATGAAAATACTCACCAAAAGCAGCTTTAATGACGTTTTTGATAAAGGTGAACAAAGTATTTGGACGATGTTTAAATAAATGTTACCAAAACGATAATCAACATATAGCAACAGTTAACCATTGCCAAAGTTCACATTTTACAACAATTTATATTGAAAAAATTTCCAATCATTACTTTGTAAATTGACTCGAGTGACAATTTGGTCCCCGGACTTTAGAATATGACAACCCAGTAGTTGAACTTTCGAAATGTGACAATCTAGTACCTGTTGTCAACCAACCATTAAGTTGCATATGAAAAGACACAAATGCCTTTCAAGTGTCATCTAATTTTCTTTATCAACCATCTACTAAAATCAGAACCAACCATCAAAATTTTCATCCCTATGACAACACTTGTCTTTCTTCTCCTCTGAACATTCTATCATCTTTGGACCAAAACCAAAGTAATTTCTGGGAGAAAAGTTTTCCTTTAACTACTGTAATTATCTTATTTGGAAAATGGAAAAAGAGAAAAGTCTTTGTCCATAATCACTGATCTCTCTTTCTCTCTCAAGTATCAAGACAAAGCTTCCAGTTCTTCTCTTTTTTACTTGTAGGAATATAATATTACTGTGTTAAGTTAACAAAAATAAAAAATTTTATAAAACCTAAAATTTTCTATTCTTCGCAAAGACTTGCAATGACTTTGCAAGAGCTTGGGCTCTGTTGCAAGGACTTTGGTGTTTGTGATATAGGGCTTGGGCTCTGTTTCATTTTCTTGAGGAAGAAAAAGATGAACATTGTGTTTTATTTCTAAGGATAATTTTGACATTTTCAGAAGTCTTAAATCGCACATGAGATAATGAGATATACATAATTGATGGTCCATTAACGACAGGTACTAGATTGTCGTGTTCTGAAAATTTGGATACTGAATTATTACATTTTAAAATTTGGGGACCAAATTGCCACTCGAGCCAAAATATAAGGTACTGATCGAGAATTTTCCCTTTTATATTAACACCATGAATATCAATTTTATGCAGCGATTTCATTAAACGTTGCTAAAAACCATTTTTTATGTAGTCCTAGAAATTTAGATTTAACATCATTTTTTTTTTCATGGGGCTAGACAACAAAGGTAACTCATCCCCATTGACCCTTAACCCCCAACCCTAGTGGCAGTGGGGTTTAATCCTACCCACAAAGCTCCATCAGTTGGTTAAATTACAAGTTAGAAGTAAGTTTCATAACCTGCACAGAACCCAATGCAAATATCCAATTTATATAGAGCTAGTGTAAGAACGCCTGATTGGTGCAGGTACAACTAAATATTAATAACATATTTGGTATTTGGATTTATCTTTTAATAATAACATTCATTTTATAACAAAGACCCCCTAAAATTTCAAATACCAACACTTTGCCCCCTGTGCTAGCGCTGTTAAGTGTTAACTTGTAAAAAGGCTCTCATTTGGAGACCGGATCTGCTCCTCACACCTGGCGCCTCACGCCTGTGAGGTGCCCATTTGTGAGGAGCAGATCCCGTCACTCTCATTTGACACTTTTCCCCCCCAAGCTACCATATTCTTTAATTTGTTAATTGGACCATTTTGTACATTTTCTTACATCCTTGCACAAGCTCTTTATGTGTGTCCCTTCTTTTTCACAGTCAAATGAGCAAAAATTATAGATCAGTTTAGTCATCAATACATTATCAATGAAGGTGAGATTAGCTTGTTTTCCCAACCCATTTTCATCATTTTGAAATGATACCATTTGGTTCATACGAAGATCGAAAAAGGCATTGCAGGGGTTATTGAACTCGTTCTTCAGGCTAGTCCATTCAAGTTTAGGGGTGTAAATGGATCGAATGAATCAAATAATATCCGAATTCAAATGAATCCAATTAGAAAATCTAGTATCCAAATTTAATTTGATATCTGACAGATATTGAAAATTAATATTCGAATTTGAATCTGATAAAATATTCAATTATTCGATTTGAATTCGATTAATTAATTATTTTAGGTAATTAATAAATATATAAAATAAATATTTTATTTATATAAAGTATGTAAATATATACATTATTTATATAATTTAATTATTATATATATAAAAATTATATAAAATATTTAAATATTTTATATATTATATATAATAATTAAATAATCAGTTGAATTCAGATATTTATCGAATCGAATCAGGTCATATCCGAATTTGACCGATTAGATATTCGAATTATCCGAATTTAATTCGATTATATCGAATATCGAATTCAAAATCAGATTTTTGAATACCATTGACACCCCTATTCAAATTGTTGCAAAACCCAAACCTAAGCCCGGCCCATAAACAGGTTTAACAGGGAGGGGTATTTGTTGCCACCAAAAATTCAGGGGGCTAAACGTAAATAGCCCAAATGTACATGATGGTAATCTGCAATTTACCTTTGACTTTATGATGTACGTGAAATCCATGGCAAGTATAGATGTTCCGCATTTGCGCAATGCCATATGAATTTATCCCTTTTATCCCCCAAACAATTACGCTATCTACACAATAACCCGTGTTTATCGTTTTGTCATTCAAGGACGACTTGCCCAAAGCACCGTCAAACCGGCTATAAATTCCGTGGCAGATCTCCGAGACTCCAACATGTCACATCCCCGACCACCGACGACAAAATGAAATTCAAATCTCTTCTTCTCCTTTCTCTCCTACCTTCCTTTCTTCTACTTGTTAATGGATTCTCTGGTTCTACAAGGAAAACACGGTTGGATACCCATTAAAGATCTGAGTGATCAACATATAATCCATGAGCTTGCAGAGTTCGCTGTCACTGAGCACAACAAGGAAGCAAACTCCAATCTCATGCCCCAGAGGGTGATTCAGGGCGAGTCTCAAGTAGTTGCTGGCACCAATTATCGGCTTATAAAGCAAAGGATGGTGATGAGGTTACCAAGAATTACGAGGCAGTTGTCTGGGAGAAGGATGGGACGGGTTCCAAAAATCTAACATCCTTCAAACAGGTTTTGAGCCCATGATTTTCTTAGTCTAATATGTTGTTGAGGACGGTGTGAGGATGGATTTTGTGAGAATGAAATCTGAATTCCTATCTTATTGTTTTTTTTTTTTTTTAAATAAAATAACCACTGTGGTTTTACGTTTTGAACAATGGTATCAATCTTAGCCAGCTATGAATGGATGCTATCTGAATTCAACCCAACTAATTTGGATTTGAAAAATCCATTATGCTTGTTGGATGGGATTGGACGATCCCACATACATTTTGCTGCAACCACACCGTTAGGAGACTATTTTCTTTGATCAACAACCACACTACTCTTTAATAAAATTGAAATTCACAGCTCGCATCATTGACCATTCAATACAATTTTTGCTTGTCTTATTTCACAATTAATGGTCGTAAGAGCGAGGGAATTGATTTTGATTAAATTTTGTTCGGGACACACCTAAGATTTGTCTTTGGCTTGGATTCGAGCCAAGCGGATCTGACTATCTGCTATTCAAGCTTGGTTTGTCTAAAAATTATGAGGTCTGAGTTCAATTCATGTTAGAGCTAGGCTTGAGGTTGAATTTAGCTCAACTCAAAAGCTTGTGACTTGTAATTTTGAACTCGATTATGATCTAATTTTTTTATAAAAATAAAAATTAACTATTATTATACATACAAAAAATAAAAGTATTATATAAAATATTTTTATTATATATATGCATGATAATACTCACGAACCTCATGAACCGAGTTTTATCAGGCTCAAACTCGACTCGATTAGCAAATGAGTCTTGCACTCAAATTAAGCGCAAAGCTTGGTTTAGACTGAATCAAATAATTCGTGAAAAGCTCAATTCATGTCCACTCCTAGTTTATCTTCTCCCTCCCAACACCTAACAGATTGAACACAAAAATAGGATTTTAATTTATTTGGTCCTTACAGAACCATTCTCACATCCATGCATTGAAAATATCTCCCAATGAATAAAAGGATAAAAGTATAGAGATGTTCTTAATGACCTGTATTTTCTGCTTTTGTAACTCAAAGAGAAAAGGTTTTTGAATGTGAGGAAAGATCCAAAGCACACACACAAATCCGCCACTCCCATCTACATTTCTGATTGAAAAACTAAACGAAATAAGAGCAACCCATGAAGACCTTCTCTGTGCCCATCCTTCTTCCTCACTCCAGAGTTTCATTCCTCCCTCCCCAAGACCATTGCTAGCTGTAGATGAAATTGTAGAGTGGAGGAACCCCATTGTTAATGAATGGTCGACATGGAAGCTAGATTGAATGAAAGGATCCACCGCCACAAGGCAGGGTGATGTGGGAGAGTGATCGTTCACCTCTGAACAAATTCCATTAATGTGTAACATCTAATGCTGCGTTTGGAAACAATGCAAATAAGTGTGAATGCAAATATGTGGAGTATTTCATGGTTGTAAATAATGCACGTGTAAATGAAATTTGCATTCAAAAGCTCACTTGAATGCAAATTTACTTCTTTTTTATTAATGTACTTTACATATTATTATCAATGTAAATATGCATTGGTCTGTCATTTGTCAATACATAAATATAATGTTGTCAAATACAAGCAAAAGTAAATCAGAGTGTAAATTTATCCTGAACCGGGATTTACACTCCATTTGCATTGTTTCCAAATGCAGCCTAAAAGAATCAAATAACAGGTCAAATATTCCTTGATGATCATTAGCAATCATTTCGAAGTTTAATTTCTGTTAGCACTTTTCCATGGTTGTAACGACTGTCTATTTATATTCGACCCCCTTTCATTAATGGTTACTATAATAATTAATCTTCTATTCCAACTTATCTCTAACTCTTGAAATGCGCACCTCTGTAAGCGGTGCATAGCACTATAGCTCGGGGCAAAGTTAAGTGCTCTTCTCAACAACAAGAAGAAATTGACACCATTCATCTATCAGAGCATGATCCTTTAAGGGATGTATTAGAATACGCTTTAGATACGCATGGATACACATGAAAAATTAAGATATGCATAAAAACATTATAGATACTCTAATAAATAAAAAATATAAATCAATAACATTAAATATTGGGCTTAAATGAGCTATATATACATAAAAATCACATTCTTATGAAAAATGTCATAATCAACATATAAAAATATAAGAGTATTCTCTAATAAGTTTATAACTACAAAATATAAGCTTAATAATTATTTAATGAAACATTTTCTATAATTGATTAAATAATTATTTATTTCCTATTCAAACAATTATTCAATATTTTATTACAAAAATTAAAAAAACTAAAATGTAACAGAAGAACAATTTTATGCATGTGGTAGATCATTCATTGATTTACAACATGGTAAATATTATGGTTAGATCACACCAAAAATTAGAAAAAAAAATATTACAAAAAATAAAAGATAAATATTTAACAATAATTTTCAATAGATTTATATGGTAAAAAAAGGAAAAAATTATTTTAAAATTACAATAAGTATAAAAACTAAATATTTTAGTATTAAAAAAATAAATAATTTTTTCATACTAAATTGAAAAAATAAATACTTTTATTCAAAAAATTACAAAAAATAAAAATGAATATTTTAGAAATTTTAATAGATCTATGGGTATGGTAAATCACTCTTAGATCTATGAACAATTATTTTTCATGGGAAAATTACACAAAAAATATAAAATTTTTTTATTTTTTTATTTTTTCTTTTTTTTTTCTAAACTTTCTTCAAAAAAAAAATAAATACATCTACTTAAAGCACAAAAAATACAGGATATTCAACATAAGGAGAAAGTTATAAGCCTTTTTTCTCAAAAAATTGTAATTTGTTTTGCATATAAGAAATCATACTATATTGGCAGATACAACTCAATACAATTACAATATGATTCTGATATGCCCTGATACAAGTCTCATATGCCCCAATACAGCCATAATACGGGGTCGGCATGACCAAAAAACATGACACAAATGATTTAGCATTTCCCGTGTCGATCCCTTAATGATATGACACATATTGGCCGATACGGACCAATACGTCACAAAATTTTGAACCTTGAGTTTGATCACTCAAAAAAGGCTCAGGATGGCATGCAAGAGAAGCTAAACAAAATTTTTTACTCAAAAAAGGCTCAGGATGGCATGCAAGAGAAGCTAAACAAGATTTTTTACTCAAAAAAGGCTCAGGATGGCATGCAAGAGAGACTAAACGAGATTTTTGACCACCTCGACACCATGGCCACCATTGGTGGATGTTCAGAAGATCTTTCATTCCTTCTGTCTTTCTCACTTAATTGCACACACCCACACACATGTATTTTAGACACAAGTTATACGCTAAATTTTTGTTGAAATTCAATGTTCCCTCCACTCCTTATATATATATACATATTCTCCCTGTCACATGTGCACATCAAGTGGAATTTCATTTCAATTTTGAATTAAAACGAAATAACTTTTAATTTCAAACTAAAATTTGCTTCTCTCTATCCTTTAATGGCGACTCTAAGAAGAGTTTCAACTTTTCTTAGCAGTGCTTATGGGTCTATGGGTTTATTTAAACCCATGATAATATCTGGCATTGCATTCACTCTCATTGTTCTTCCATTAATTATTGAGTTCAAGAGTTGTTACAATTTTTGCAACTCAGTATTTCGAGTGCACGATTATTGAGTGCCTTCAAGGTTGTTGAGTCCTGGAGCATAACACCAGTTTTCTTGTACTACATTGGACTTGATCTATAGGAGGCAAAATTTTTCTTAAGGACATTGTTTCACAGATGCCTCAGCCAATAAGTCTTCTAACTTCTACATTTACTATTCTAACCTCTTGTATTTCATAGTAGCAACCTATTGCCTGCACTACAACTTAAGAATTTATTCTCCTCTAGCTTTTTTTGTATTTCTCATTGCTTGATCATTACATATGCTACTAAAATTATCATGGTATTACCTACACACTAGAGGATTCCTCACCTAATAAAGATTAATGAGAACTTGCCAAATCTACACTTCCTCAAACTTGGACTCTCACTGATAAAATCTGTTGCCATGCTCTATTGAATGGTATGACCAACCAATTATTTGATGTCTATTACTTATACCTCACTGCTACTAAAATATTGAATGCCTTAAAACCAAATGTATTGTTGAGGATGTTGGGTACAAAAAATATGTTATCAATAACTTTATATCCTTTTCCATGACAGAGGATAGAAAGTTCAAGAACAACCAATGTATTATTCCACGACTTTTTGTCCTTTTCCATGGTAACAAAAAATATGTTATCAATATAGAACTATGTCTCATCACAAATTCATGACTACCACATGATTATCAATGAACTATAAAATGAAGGTATTAAACTTCAAGAGCAATTTATTACAAGAGCTCTCATTGAGAAGATCCCTGCATCAAAGAAGAATTATACAAACAACATAAAGCAGAAGTAGAAGGAAATGACTCTAAGAATTAGTGGTTCACATCAGAATTGAGTGAAATGACCTTAAAGCAGGCATATTTCATTGAAGATACAAGTAGAAAGAATCATGAAAGAACTAAAGAAAATAATGGGAGGCATCACTACCAACGTCATTACTATGGAGGTGATTTTTGAACTTACTATGGTAGTAGACTCCAAGGAATGAATAGATACAGGTGCTGCATATTTGAAGTAATTAAAGTCACTACATATCTGCAATAACTAAAGTCATTTCAAATCTTATACTCTCACTGAGGAGGGTGACTAAGTTTTCTTGGGAAACTTCAAACTCATTCTTATCATTGGCAAAGGAAAGGTTCTCTTGAAATTGACATTTGGGAAATTCTTATCCTTTTTTTTATGTGTTTCATGCCCCCAACACCCACAGAAAGTTGATCTTGGGCTCCTTAACAAAGTTGGAGTAAAAGTCTGATCCTGATCCTTTGAGTTGGATAAATTCATTCTTCATAGAGATATGGTATTTATTGAGAAGGTTTACTACAATAATGGTCTATTTG
Organism: Nelumbo nucifera; assembly: GCF_000365185.1. The sequence continues at coordinate 3,505,725 of NW_010729090.1, forward strand.
TGCTAAATGTACTTGAAATCATAAATGAAAATGCTTCTACCTCTAAAGCTTATATTATTAATTCTGTTGATATTTGGCATGGTAGGTTAGGATATATATGTTAGTCTTTCATACTTAAAGAAAATGAAGCAAGTAGGATTGGTTTTTGATTTTATAGAAAATAACTTTGACGAATGTGAAATCTTTGTAAAATAAAAATTCAATAAAAAAAGTCAATAGCAATACAAAGAGAGAATGTGTTACTTGGATTAATACATAGCAACTTAGGTTGCGTTTGGAAATGATGCAAATAAGTGTGAATGCAAATATGTAGAGTGTAAAACAGTTCATATAAATTGTAAAATTGGGTTAGTTTTGCACTGACAAATTTACCTTCTTACCAAACGGACTTTTAGTTGTAATGGATGCAAACATGAATTCCAATAAAGCATATGCTTTTTTTTTTTTTATCAAAAGCCCACTTGAATGCAAATTTACTTCTTTTTTATTGATGTACTTTTACATCTTATTATCAATGTAAATATGCATTGGTCTGTCATTTGTCAATGCATAAATGTAATGTTGCCAAACACAGACAAAAGTGAACCAGAGTGTAAATTTACCCTGAACCGGGATTTACACTCCATTTGCATCATTTCCAAACGCTGACTTAGGAGATATGAAAACCACTACATCTAGAGGAGGAAAATCCTATTATATAATTTTTATTGATGAATTTTCTAAATTTACTAAAATGTATCTTCTCATAAGTAAAGATGAAGCAAAAGAAATGTCTTTTAAATACAAGAATGCAGTTGAATTGCAGTTGGGTAAAGACTCAAAACTGATAGAGCAAGAGAATATGGTTCTCTACTCCTTAGAAAATTTTGTGAAAATACAGGAATAATTCGTGAAACAACAACTCCTTACTCTCTAGAGTTGAATGGAATAGTAGAAAAAAAAAGTGACTTTAAAAGAAATGATGAATTGTCTATTAATAAGTTTTGGTTTACCTCAAATTATGTAGGCAAAGCCATAATAATTGCTTGCTTTTTGTAAAATAGAACTCCATATAGGAGAACCAGTAAAATACCCTATGAACTTTGGAAGGGTTATAAACAAAATTTAAAACTCCTAAAACTATGGGGGTGTTTAGCAAAGGTTAGAATCCTGGATTATCAATTGTTAAATATGCACAAAATAGTGCCACCTATAGTTTTCTAGTATTAAAATTTGAAAACAATATTTTAGAGCCTAATACTGTTTTAGAATCTCAAGATATAGAGTTTTTTGAAACCATTTTTCCTCATAAGAGGGTTGAAACAATCAAAGAAAGTAATATTAGTAAATTGACTAAAATTTCAACATGGATTGTTTTATTATTTCAAAAACTAGTGGAGGTTTTAATATTTGTCAGATACCAAAGAGGTGGTTTGTGTATTTAACTTAGAAAAAAAATGTATAAAGGGCCTTAAAGGAGTTGACAAGGATGCAATATAGTTTACGTAGTTCTAGATGTGGATGAATATAATACAGAATTCTTGTCAAGTATCATGAATAAAATAAAATGAAATTGTGGTTGGGTTGGGCAGATGAAAGGAGCTTGGGTTTCCTTTTGGTGGATACATATATTATGTGTTATATATAGGGTCATTTACTAAAATACCCCTATATATTCATGGAATTACTAAAACATACCCTATAGTTTGCATTTTACTAAAGCACCCTTTATAGTTTGCAATGGATTTACTTAATCAACCTTCCATTAGATGACAATGGAAAATGACAGTTTAAGCCCTAATGTCCATTTGAATAAATTTAATCAAAAGATAATAAAAATGAAAATATTACTTTTGCCCCTAATAAGACATGAGCAACCACCCTATTGGCTCTATTTGGTTAATTTTGTTTTCTTCACAAAAAAGAAATGTTAGGGTTATTTTTGGAATAAACAATCATGGGCCCAATCCATGACCACCTAACTTGAACCTAAGCTTATGAACATATAGAACCTTAATTACTTCTATAACCTTAATTCCTTTGCACATGCATAAGATGGCAGCAGGGCAGAATGGGGATGGGGAGCCACTCCACATCCCCATCCCTATCCCTGTCCCCATTGGAGGGGACAAGGTTATCCCCATCCCTGTCCGCATAGGGATCCCTGCTCCCTGTGATTTTTTTGTGATGTCAGTCATTTTGTTTTTATTTTTTATTTTATTTAAAATTAAAATTAAAATAGTTATACTTTACAATCCTATTAAAAGAGATCCAACTATCCAAATATATCCAAACATATTGAACCATATTTCTGAACATATTAATATACATACATACATACATGTATATAAGCATGGATCCCCACGGGGTGGGGATTGGAGGCCCTACGGAAATCAGGGAAATGGGAAATTCCCATTCCTACACATACATTTGCATGTGGCATTGACATAAGAGAAAGATAACAAGTTCACTTTCTTCTTTTTGTTTGTATTAAACAAGAAGTTCACTTCGCAGAGATTTTCTGTTTGCTCTAATAAAAGTAGGGCCATCCCTTTAGCGTTTATTTCACAATAAGATTGACCAGGTTATGCATAAGGTTGATTTTTAGCACTTTAGAATTAGGGTTGCAATGGTATCTCTAAATCTGAATTTGATATTGTTTATAATTGGATTGAATATGGATCCACCCCTATCTGATTTGATTCAATCTAAATATATATGTTCATATGGAAAAACTTATGATGCCAGAAATACATGATATTAGAAAAGGCTTTGACCAATCAAAACTCCTTATGAATTTTGATGAAAACCCACCTGATTTGTTACCGCTTTATATGATGTTGGTTGATTGGTTATAACTTTTTCTGATGTCATGTCTTTTGGGTATCATTGTCAAGTCTACTTAAATAGTTCTACTAAATTTTGATACGTTCAAGTTTCATGCATGTTATTTTTATTCATTTTGTTCATGACATAAAATATTAAAGTCATGTTTAATTCATTTTATTAATAACATACAATATTTTTGCATTTTAGTTTAATTTATTAATAATATTCAATATCCGATAATAATCTGTATTCTATTCTAATCCAATAGATATGATCTAATTAAATCCAATTTAATTAATTCCATTTCCATTCCTATTAGAAAAAAAATAAATAAACAGACAAAGAAAATAGAAAAGAGATTGATAGACATTCAAAAAAACTAATAATAATAATAAAGTCAAATCAAAAGAGTGAAGGAAAACTTAACAAAAATATTAGTGGACATGCATAAAAGAGCTGAATGTAAAAATACATGGCACTCAACTAATGGATATAAATGCATTGCGGTGCGAGTCAAAAGCTGAACGTATGTTGCAAAAATACATGCGTCTACAATCATGCATGAATGTAGCGAAGATGAAGGAAAGCTTGAAACAAAAAGTATATATAAATTCCATTATAAGGATTTGCTTTAAAGCATATCAATTACAACAAACAATTCCAAACTCTGGACAAGATGAAAATCCATTCTATCCTTCTCCTTACTCTCTTAGTTTCCTTGTACATATCAACCAGAGTTTCTGCTGGGAACGATGGAAACTGGGTATTTATAAACAATTTAGATGACCCACATATCGTAGAGGTGGCACAGTTTGCTGTCACTCAGCACAACAAGGACGCCAAAACCAACTTGACGTTCGAAATGGTGGTTGCAGCTAAGAGCAAAGTGGCCGGCGGCAGCACCACTTATCAGTTTGTACTTTCATGCAGCAACAATCAGAACACTGCTGCTCAATATGGAGTTGTTGTGTTGGAGAACCCTTCGGGCAGTGGCAAAAGGACCGTCACTTCTTTTAGTTCTGCCATTTCATCTGGAACATTTTAATTAAAAGCTATTCTGCCTTGTTCCTTGCTCATTATGTAGGTTGATGGGAAGTGTGTGAAGAATGTACGTTCATATCTTCATAAGAAGAAATTGAATCTCATTTCTTCCTACATAATGTTTCAGACAATTAAAATGGAAGAATTTAAGATACAAATTATTTGCACTTAGCTTGGAACATAAAAGATGCTTCACAATCTGATTTTAATTTTAATTTTATTAGAATGATAAAAGCATAGCGATAAGATTCAGATTATATCTTAATAATCATGTCTATATATATTATGCTATTGCCGAATGCAAGCCAGATTTTGTTGAGTATAAGAATGTGAACCACCTCATGAAAGAAATGATCTGTCCGCAGGATTCATGTTTGTCTTTTGAATTACAAGGTCTTTCGGCACATAGCAGATTTCAGCTAATAACGTCCAAATATTGCCAATCTCTCTTTCTCTCACACACATTCAAATAGGTAGAAGGAATAATCGATCGGACCAGACCAGACGATCCAACCGTTTAACTGTTTTTTAGAAAAAAAAAAAATATTGAACTGGTCAAAGAACCGCTAATCTGAGTGGTCGAACCGTTTGACCCAGGCAGTGGCTTGCGGTTTATGGTTTAATAAAAAAATTATTTAATTTCTTTTTGAAAAATGGGGGAGAAACTAAGATAAATAAGATCTCAGATCTGAGATGACTGTGATCTGAGTGAGAGAGAGTGAGGTCAAATCTGAGATCTCAGAAAGACAAAGCCATCACCATCACCATCATTACACCAGTCCACGTCTTCTTCTTCTTTCTTTCTTTCTATCTTTTTTCCTTTCTTTTCTTCCCTCCTTCCTTTCTTTCTTTCTTTCCTTCCCTCCTTTTTTCTTTCCTTTTTTTCTATCTTTCCTGTCTTATATTCTCAGCCAACATCCCCTTACCTCTCTATTTTACACAAAAGAAGAGGGTTATAAACATATGTAATATAGGCGAATTCAGCTGGGCCAGTACGGGGCTGACACATGTCCAGCCAATAAGCACCATCAGGGATGCATCGCGGAGCGTACGGGGCCGCTCTGTGAAGACCATGCAGGTCCAATTGTGGGATGCTGCATGGCCCCGCCAAATGATTGCACCCCGCCCTCGTACGGCTCGCATTTGGGCCATCTGAGCCCAACTACCTCCAGACGACTCTAAGTATAAATACGAGGCACCTCCCACAAGTTAAGGGATCTGGAACCTAAGAGACTCTTGGTATTCTCATTACTGAGGACTTAGTGCTTACAAGTGACCGCATCCGGGTGCTCCTGCACCAGACTAGTTATTTGCCTTGTGCAAATACTAATTTGACCGTCAGAGTCCCCACTTTGGGTTTTCACTCGAGGCCTCTGACACCTTCTTTGTAGAGCAACCTCTCAGGGCTCCCTCGAATCCCTCGTACACACGGACAAGCAACTTAACACCAACACCAACCCTTCCGAGATCATCCACCTCTGCCACTAGTCTTCGGCCTCTTCAGTCTTCAAGGATGTAGTTTGCCTCAGCCTCTAGTTCTGGGCCTCGGCACACCCCTCCAAGCCTCAACCAGCCCTCGGCTTCGACACCCTCTCGAAGTCCTTGGAGCCCTTAAGCCCTCAGTTCTGTCCCGGGTCTTAGGAGTAGATTGACTGTATTTCCCTTGGCCAATCCGAGCGACAACAATTGGTGTCGTCTGTGGAAAACATCGTTAAGACACTCCCCTATTCACCTCAGTTCCAAGAGAATTCTCCTAAGCTTTGGACAACATGGTATGAAGGACCAGGAACGTCCAAAACCTGGTCACCAACAAATAGTTCCAGGCGGTCCACAACCGTCTGGACTACCTCACCCAACGTGTTGAGCGAGTCTACCCCTAGGCAGGAGGCCACCCTTGAGATGACCGCCCCGCTGTGGCGTTAGGACTTCAGAGCTGGTGCGAGTCCATGGAACCACAAGCCCATGGCCCTGCTGACCCTCAGCGAGCCGAGCTCAAAAACCAGAAGCAATCATCCCGTCAACCCACCTTGGAGGAGTGCGAGACCTCCTAGCCAAAGGGAGGAAGAGCCAGCACGGCCCGATGATAATTACCAGCCCTTTGAGCAGCACCATCGTCATCGAAGGGAAAACCCCCAAGACGAAGGTGGACGCCAAAGAGCCCACTCAAAAGTAGAGGGCCGGCACCGCACCTCTGTGGCATCTTGAATGATCACTGCACCAGACGAGAAGGGCGTGGCCCCGCATTCAAGTACTCTAGGATTCGCACCGATCCCGCCAAGCCCATGAAGACAACGACGGAGCACAAGCTCCACCAGATCCTCGGATTGTGGAGCTACAAGCCAAGATCGGGGCCATCAAGGATGAGCTCCGCCAAGTCAAAGAGAGCCGAGCCAACACTTCAGCCAGCCAAAGCAATCCGACGGGAAGGATGGACGCCTTCACCCCGGACATCATCTCCGAGCTGCTCCCCTAACACTTCAAAGCTCCCGCACTAGAGATGTATGATGGGAACTCAGACCCTAATGACCACCTGGAGAGCTTCAGGGCCCTCATGGTTTTCTACGGGTATTCCAACGCGCTGACGTGCCGGACATTCCAAGCTACCTTCGAGGGGGCTGCTTGTTAGTGGTTCTCTAGCCTCCCGCCTCGATTGATCAGTTCTTGGGAGTAGTTTGCCAATTTATTCCTCGCCCAATTCATCAATCTCAGACCATACCAGAAGAGTGTGCTCTCGTTGATGTCCATCAAGTAGAAGTGAGTTGAGAGCCTACGGTCCTATATTGACCGCTTCAAGAAAGAAGAGCTCAAGGTCAGAGACCTCGACCCCATGGTCTCCATGCACGCTGCCATCAGTGGACTCCTCCCCGACTTGGCTCTCAAGTGTTCGGTGACAAAGACCCCGTCGATGTCAAAAACGGAGTTCCTTAAGAAGGCCTAGAAGTACATCGCAGCCGAGGAGGCTTTGGCCAGGGACAACCAAGAGAGGGAAGCCGAGCGCCAAAGTGGAGCCCCGGAGAAAAAGAGGAAGAGCGAAGACCACCGCAACAACAACAAGGACAACAAGAATCCACTGGCTTCGGCCCTGACTTATAGTCAGTACACGCCACTCAACTCTACCCAGAGTCAAATACTGATGCAGGTCGGCGAGGAGAAATACATGAAGTGGCCAGAGAAGATGAAGAGGAACCTCAAGAGGGGAAATTCGAAAAAATACTGAAAGTACCACCGCGGCACCAGCCACGAGTTAAAGAACGAGATAGAGTCCCTCATCCAACGAGGGCACCTTAAGCAGTTCGTTAGAGGCGAGCCCGGTGCATCGTCCTCTCGGCAGCAACAACAACAACACCAACAAGTAGCTGACATCATCGACATCATTGCCAATGGCATTGCCTCAGGTGAGGCCTTTGCCTCGACTCGCAAGGCCTATGCCAGGCAGTTGAACATCCAAGGGCCTGCCCCCAAGAAGCCGAAGTCTCTGGAGGCTCCCAAAAAACTGAAGTATTTGGAGGCCCTCTCCTTCACAGACGAGGACCTAAAGGTGGTCGTAGTCCTCCATGATGACATCCTCATAGTCTCAACCATCATAGCCAACTTCGTAGTAAAGAGGATCCTCGTCGAGAATGGCTCCTCGGCTGACATCCTCTTCTATGAAGCATTCAAGAAGATGAAGCTAACACCCGAGCACCTCCAGCCTGTCGACGTCCCCCTTGTCGGCTTCTCCGAAAATGTAGTCAGACCGGAGTGAAGAATCACCCTACCTATCATGGTTGGGACCAAGCCACAGCAGGTGACATGGATGAATGAGTTCTTAGTCATGAGGATCAGCTCGCCCTACAACGCAATCTTGGGGAGACCGACCCTCCACGCACCCAAGGCAGCCATGTCCTCCTACCACCTCGCCCTCAAGTTCCCCATTGAGCACGGCGTCAGTCGTTCGAGGGGACCAGCAAGCCGCCCACCAATGCTATGTGGTAGCACTAAAGGGAAAGAACAAGGAAACACTGTCACTGGAGGGCTGATCTCAGGGAGGATCCAACAAGCCAAGGACCTCGTCCCGGTTCCCCTGGACGAGGCCAACCCCAAGAAGACAGTCCGCATCGGGTCCAACCTTCCCTAGAACGCCTATCCAAACAGGTAAGTTTCCTCAAAACTAATGCCAACGTCTTTGCTTGATCCACCGCTAATATTCTCAGAATTGACCCTTCGGTCATCACTCACAGGCTGAGCGTGGACCCGAGCTGTAGGCCAATTCGACAAAAGAAAAGAAACTTTGTACTAGAGCATTGGAAGGCCATAGGAGGGGAAGTTGACAAGCTACTCGACGCCGACTTCATCCGAGAGGTTTATTACCCTAACTGGCTATCAAATATGATTTTGGTAAAAAAAGTTAATGGGAAGTGGCAGATTTGTATTGATTTTACAGACCTCAACCGAGCCTTCCGTAAGGACAGCTTTCCTTTACCGAGCATAGACCATCTCGTCGACGCCACTATAGGGTACGAGCTACTCAGCTTTATTGATGCCTTCTCCGGATATAACCAGATAAAGATGCACCCCAAAGACGAGGAGAAGACCTCGTTCATCACCGAGCATGACACTTATTGCTATAAAGTGATGCCCTTCGGCCTTAAGAACACAGGGGCTACCAACCAACACCTCACCAACAAAGTGTTCAAGAATCAAATGGGGAGGAAAATTGAAGCCTATGTGGATGGTATGGTGGTGAAGAGCCTGCGAGCTGAAGCACACACCTCGGACCTGGCCGAGACGTTTAACACCTTACGAAAGTTCAACATGAAATTTAACCCAAGCAAGTGTGCCTTCGGCGTCACCTCGGGCAAGTTCTTAGGCTTCATCGTCACTTAAAGAGCCATAGAGGCTAACCCTAACAAGATACAGGCCATACTGGATATTGCACCCCCTTGGTCAGTGAAGGAGACTCAGAGACTCACTGGCCGGATATCTCCCCTCAATCGCTTCATGTTGATGTTGGCCGACCACTGCCTTCCCTTCTTCTGCGCCATCAAGAAGCTAAAATATTTTCAGTGGATGGAGGACTGCCAGCATGTTTTTGACGAGCTGAAGGTATACCTCTCTTCACCTCCCCACCCCGCTCGGCCTACACCAGGAGAGATCTTGTACTTGTACCTATCGACCGGGGATGAGGCTATCAGCTCGGTCTTTGTAAAAGATGACGGGATACAGAGGCCGATATACTATGTCAGCAAGCTCCTCTACGATGCCGAGACTAGATACCCCAAAGTAAAGAAGTTGGCATTTGCCCTCGTAGTCTTGGCCAAGAACCTCATGCTATACTTTCAAGCTTACACCATTGTGGTCCTGACGAACCAGCCCCTTAAAGTTGTCCTCACCAAACCCGAGACCTCGGGATGCTTGACTAAGTGGGCCGTCAAGCTCTCTGAGTTCGACCTCAAGTACCATCCGATGCCCACAATCAAAGCACAAGCCTTGGTAGATTTTGTAGCATAATGCACCTTCAGCTAAGCCCTCAAGGGAAGTGGAGCAGGACGAGGAAGCTCAACCCGTATGGAAGCTCTTTGTTGATGGGTCGGCCAACGCCAAGAGAAGTGGAGCAGGCCTCATCCTCCTCACCCCCGATAAGGTCATAGTAGAGTACGTGTTGAGGTTCGACTTCTCGACATCCAACAATGAAGTTGAGTACAAAACCCTCCTCGTCGCATTGCAGCTCACCAAGGAACTTGGATCCCAACATATTGAAGTCTTCAACAACTCACAACTGGTGGTGAATCAAGTCAAGGGCGAGTACAAGGCCAGAGAACAGAGCATGGACAAATACATCACCAAAGTTCAAGAGCTAGCTCGCCACTTCATACTCTTCTCACTACAGCCAGGTCCCACGAGCCGAGAATGCAAGATCTGATGCCCTTTCTAAGTTGGCAAGCACCTCGGATGCAATTATCCCAGCCGATGCCCTATGGGCATATCAGACCACACCTAGAACGGCCACGGGAGAGACCCCATTTGGCCTAACCTATGGAACCGAAACAGTTATCCTAGTAGAGATCGGCCAGCTGACGCTTCGTATCGAAGCGTACGACGATGCCGTGGACAACAAAGCACTTAAAGCAAACCTAGAGCTGCTGGAAGAAGCCCGAGAACAGGCGCAAATCAGGGTGGCTGCCTACAAGTAACGAGTGGCCCACTACTACAATGCGAGGATGAAAAAGAGACACTACCGAGTGGGAGACCTCGTTCTCAGGAAGGTCATGGTCCCCGAGCCTAGTGTAGGCAAGCTCAGCCCTAACTAGGAAGGTCCCTACAAAGTCAAGCAGGTCATTGGCTCTGACACCTTTCACTTGGAGCACTTATATGGAAGACCCGTCCCTTGGACGTGGAACTTGGAGAATCTCTGGATGTATTACCAGCGATTGTAAACTTGGATTACCAAACAATGAATGAATAATGCAAAGTTCCTCTTCGGCTCAATGCCTAGTGTGTGTTCTCACTAAGTCCCCAGGACCCATCGGCTTCACGACCGGCCGTCGTGTATAGCATCCCCCAAGGACCATGCGCTCGTATTGGACCATCGCTAGGGTATATGGCTCCCCTCGGACCAATAATGAACACCCAACTTCAACTCTTCGCCAAACGTAAATATACTAGGATGGCCGAGGCATCGCACACCTCACTACCCGCCTCGGTGGCGGATGGCCTCCTGGTTTCACACACTTAGCGCGATAAAAGAAAGATGGCTACCCCGACTAACTTAGTGATTCGCCTAGGCCTGAGACCCCGGTCACCCCGATGGGTCACCTTGTTTTTGCGAAGCAAGCACTTGGGAGAGAAGTAGATCAAGCAAGTTGCACCTCGGTCGCACAGTTTTGCCTCGGCCTCTCCCCCTACTTCGGCAACCCACCTCGGCCTTGTCTATGTAAGCACTTAGGAGGAAGCAATCCAGGTGAGCTGCACCTCGGTCGCACAACTCTGCCTCAGCCTATTCCCCCAATTACCTAAAGCGAGCGTGCAATGAGCCATTACGAACTCTTTTTTTCCTTGTGATCTCTTTCAAGGGAGGGGTAGGGACCCTCTTCATTTCATTCATTTGTATAGTATGCATTTACAAAAAGTTTTTCTTCGGCCTCAAAGGTCGAGCACATACAAAAAAAAAGAGACAAGAAAGGCAGTACAAAAAACAAGAACAAGCTAGCTAAGCAACAAAGTCCTCGATGCCATCAGCAGCCCTGTCGGGGATCTCAGTAGTCTCTTCGAGAGTGGGAGAATCTAGGTATGCCTCCAATTCATCAACTTTGAAGTCTAGCATTGGTGTTCTCGATGCCCTCAAGGTAGGACGCAAACCTATAATCGGCGAGGCACTTCTGGTATTCCCTCGTCCGCTTCTAGTTTTCGACGGCCTCCACTACCTACGCCTCAGCATCCGCTGCCCGCTTCTGGGCTTCCAGCGCCACCCCGCCTCAACATCCGCAGCTCGCTTCTGGGCCTCCAGCGCCACCCCGTCGAGGCGAGCCCGATCCTCCTCAGACTTCTTCAACGCTTCCTGAGCTCGGCTAAGCCGAGCCTGCTCGACCTTTAGATCGTCCTCCAATGTCTACCGGAGTTGCTTCTCCTCCTTCAGGACTGCCTTGGTCTCGTCCCGACTGCTCTCTTCCATGCCAACCCTCAGTTGCAGCTTCTCATTTATCTTCTCGAGATTCATGATACGATCTTGGAGGTGCCCCACTCGGTCCCCTAGGTCGACGAAGTGATGACAAACCTGCACCAAGCATTGTCAGTAAAGTAAGCAAAATTCAAGGAATAGCAAAATATGAGATAGGAAACGTACCTCAGCCAAGTAGGTAAGCCCATCGCTGCAGATGAGCATGGGTTCAGTCTGCATCATATCGTATCAATCCCTTGAAGGGACCACCCTGCTCATCTGGGCCTTGCCAAACCCCCCCTCGCTGATGGAGTCCCCCTCTCGGACCTGCTATTGGGAACGGAACAGCCGGGTGAAGTGCTCTCCCTCCTTGGTTAGGTTTTGTGCTGACACCAGGGCGGACGAAGGACCGACAGGACCACCCTTCACCGCGGGCCTCTTCACCCCCCTCCTCGGCGTCTGCCCACCAAACGTACCACCACTTCAAGCTTTCACTCGTGCGCGAACGCTCTCCAAAAGCATTTTCTTTGCATCCATGGGGACCTGTACAAGCAAACAAAAGAAAAGTCAATAAGCCAAAGACAAAGGGGAACGTGCTAAGAGACTACGAGACCTCTCCTACCGATGGGGGCAGGGCTGAGCCCCACGAACACCAAAGGGAGCTCAACCCCTACCAAGGGCTTGGCCTGAACTCTTCCCAGCACGAGTAGGTGGGCTATGGCAGTAGCCTCCTCATCCCAAAGCGGAGGGGAACATCTCTCGACCATCGTACAGGCCTCCCCCCATGTCGACCTGAACGACCAACCTTCGGGGTAGGAAATGTAAAAGAACTTGCCCTTCCAATTATGGACAGATGAGGGTTTATCAATGGGTTTCCCCCTCTGTGGTTGAAGGTAATACATGCTGGCCTCAGAGGAGTGCTTCCTCGGCACAAACATGGCACAAAGCAGCTTTGGCATCAACTCCATGTCCCGAAGCCGAGACTACACTAACATGATTATTATGGTCCTAAGGGCATTGGGGACAAGCTAACTGATGGTGATCCTGTACCACTTCAGCAACTTTGAAATCAAGGTATGAAGGGGAAACCTAAGGCCGAACTCTAAAAAGTGTTGATAGACACAAATCTCCCCTTCCTTAGGGGTCCACAGCTAGTCACCAATGTCGGGCACCCTAAGTTTGTAGGACCGAGGTATATGGAACCGCTTGGCAAAGGACTTAACCTGGTCCACATCCAGAACTCTATCAAACTCCGAACGGGACAAGTGATCCAGGGTCACCCCTTAGGCAGCGTATTTGGTTGCTGCCCCAAGATTAGGCTCTAGAATCGGGTCCTCCTCGCATTAAGCAAACCCCTCCGGCTTCCTCGGCATCACGGACGCGGCACTTTCACAGGGAGGATAATCGCCTCGGTAGCTACCCTCGGCACCCTCGAAGGCTACCCTCTCCCTCAGCACCATCAGCCCCCGCTGAGGGGACACCTCGACTACTAATGGTCCCAAATTGGAACTAAGTGGAGTAGGAGCCCGAGGAGAACTCCCTTCTGAGAGATTGAGAAGATCATAGCACTCGGGGCCAAAATCGGAATAAGACATCGGTTCGAGGTGTTACCTAAGATGGACGAAGGCTAAAACTAGAAGAACTGAACTAGCCGAAGGCTTTGGGAGCAGAAATAACTCGACAACAAGGGCGCCTAGAGACAAATGATGAAGAAAACGTGACTAAGGCCCCTATTTATAGAAGAACGGACGACCCGACGACCATAAAGCCTCCACCTTCACAGCCCATCCGCGGTGTGACACTCGGCGCTCAACCTCAAGGAGACGAAATGACGCTAGGCAAACCAAAGGTTTGGTCATCGTAGCCCACAGATTCGGGCACACCGACCTAGCGAATGCGTGGTCCGGTTCACCTAGAGCACCCGTCCCCCTACGGAAGACTCTCCTCGTGCCTGACCCGTAGTGGGCATGGCCCCAGTGCGTTCGCTTGAGGAAACCGTACTGCGCATGACCCCAGGCCATCACAAAGGATAAGACACAGGCTCGGGCTTCTTGAGCCTTGTTCCCTCAGCTCCCTCAATCGGAGCCGAGGCCCTAACAGCTTTGCCCTTCTTAGGACCACTTTGTGCGGACCACGCAAGCCCAATCGCGGGACGCCGCATGGCCCTGCCAGATGATCACGCTCCGCCCTTGTACGGCTCACATCTAGGCCGTCCGAGCCCAACTACCTCCAGGCAGCTCCAAGTATAAATACAAGGCACCTCCCACAAGGTAAGGGATCTAGAACTTAAGAAACTCTTGGTATTCTCATTGTCGAGGACTTAGTGCTTACAAGTGACATCGTCCGGGCGCTCCTGCACTAGACCAACTACTTGCCTTGTGCGAATACTAACTTGAGCGTTGGAGTCCCCGCCTCGGGTCTTCACCCAAGGCCTCTAACACCTTCTTCCTTGCAGAGCAACTTCTCAGGGCTCCCTCGGATCCCTCGTACACACGGACAAGCAGCTTAACTTCGACACCAACCCTTCCAAGATCATCTACCTCTGCCACTAGTCATCAGCCTCTTCAATCTTCAAGGTGGTAGTCTGCCTCGGCCTCTAATCCTGGGCCTCAGCACACCTCTCCAAGCCTCAACCAGCCCTCGGCTTTGAAATCCTCTCGAAGTCCTTGGAGCCCTGAAGCCCTCGGTTCTGTCCTGGATCTCAAGAGCAGATCGAATGTATTACCCTCAACCAATCCGAGTGACAACAATATATATATATACCCTAACTCAAACCATCTGAACCGTTCCGACATAAACAGTCAAACTGCTGACCCAGGAACTGGTGATCAAAGAGGTTCTATTTTTGGGTTGGTTTTTAAAATCTTGGAAGGAACATGCCTGAGAGTGGGAAAGCCCATGTTCAAATTTCGAGCCTAGGATTTAGGCTAGGCCGCACTAATATGTGCTTAGCTTTACCTGGGCCCTGCCCACGATCACCCCTAACCTCAACCTCAGCTTATAAACCTGACCCTAAATTACTTATGTTCTCGCATGTATTATCTTTTGTATCAGTAGATTCAGTACAGAGTTGGCATCTTGTGAACCCATGGGTTCATGGTTAATTGAAGAAACCCGGTTGAACCACCCAAAAAAAGACAAAAAACATTAAAAGGATTTTTTCAAGGCATTTAATTCTAACTCTCTCCCATTTCCTCCTCTCCTCCGCTCCCTAAGCTAAACAAGCATCTCATTGGCCAGTCACTACACATCGGTGTTTGTAAACGTGGAATCCACCGGCGGTGACATGGATTCTAGCAGTCACCACTCAACATTTAACAGAACAACCATGAATTGAATTCATACCAAACCAGATGGGCTTATTGCCAGAAATGGAGGGCAATATACAAAAGCCACCACCTTATCCTTTCTCCCTCTTCCGTGGTGGATTTTAAGAAGTTTTAAAAGGTCAAAGATTGGATATTGTCTCTTCTTTTCTTTTTATTTATGTACTTTATTTTCAATTTTTTTTATCTATAAATTAGTTAAAACGATTAATAATACATATATTTGAATTATTCATCTATTTTTTGTGAAGAAAAGTGAGACAGTCAACCACGCATTATCTTTTTATCCTTTTGTGGGTAATTCAACCAGGTTTTGGCTAACAGTTGAACACCCGTTAACGTTATCACATCTTCGAAATGCCGGCGTGTCCAGGTTCACGCATCCCGTGAACCCACAGATTCATAGGATGCCAAATTACATGCCTTCAGTCTTCTGGTCAATACCCATATATGAAGGCATACAAAAAAGACTGATGACATTTTGGCCAAATGAGCTCTCTTGAACGTAGGCTTCATTTCCTTTCCCTTGTGGATTTTCCTGTTAGAACTGATACGTATGACCGAAATTAACCCAACTTTATTGCAATTTGCATTTCTTAAAAAAAGAAGGCATTGACAATTCATAATAGAAAAAACAAGCGTAAAGACATATCCATTTGCATGCATGTGGCATTGAGGATGGAAATGATCATACGTAGGTTGGCTTTATGTAATTTTTTTATGGAACTGAGAGGAGAATATTTTGTATAAGTTCTGTATTCATTCATTCGTATTCAGTGTATTTAAGTATTGTAAATAATAATAAAAGAAGACATAATGGAACTTATCAGTCAATGTTTTTCAAACCCAAAGAGTACTGTTATTGCAGATGCAGAACTGAGAGACTTAGAAAAATGTGTTAAAACGGGCTGAGTCATGCTATTTGGTCACTCTTCTTAAAACTGTATTTGTCTCGTATAGTGTAATCGGTCGCCAAGATAAAATAACTCACAAGCTACTATAGGCATGCACTCACTTTCTAGACCTTTGTGAACCACCAAAGAAAATGCTCAAAAAAGACAGACAGAGAATTGTGGTTATGTTTTTGTATTTTATTGGGTCAACTAGGGGTGGCAATTTTTCACCCAACCCACTGAATCCACCCAACCCGCTCATTTACTTAGCGGGTTGTGTGATCAACCCATCACCCAACCCGCCCATTTAAATGGGTTGGGTTGGGTTGGGTTGGGTTGTGGATAACCATTAGGTTAATCATTACAGACATAAGTCTTAATTCCTTACCCTTTTTTTTAATTTTCTTCATTTCAATTAAATAATTTATAATTAATGCATTAATTTTCTATTAATGGTTGACTAAATTTAGTTTCGTATTGAATCAACACACTTCACCCAACATAAATCCAAATCAATTTGACCCGAGTTCAGATCAGTTCAACGCGGTCTGACCTGATCCAACATATACCAATCCAGGTCGACCTGAATCCAAAATAAACCCCAATTGGGATGGTTTGGTACCGCTTGCTTGCCCAATTTGGGTGGTCCAGTCCAACCAGTATTCGCACAACCCGACCCAACCCGTTACAAGCCGATCCGGGTCGACCCAAATTTGAAACGGTTTCGGGCAAGATGGTTCGATGTTCGCATGCTTTGCCTGGTCTAGACCATTCAACCGACCAATATCCAGACAACCCGACCTGAATTCGGACTGACCCAATTTACTTACGCTGACCCGCTTTAGGTCAGTCAATTCGGTCCCAAACCCGTTCACAAACCTAATATGGTTCAGTCCAAGTCAATCCACCATTGACTGAACCGGTCTAGTCCAGTCCGATAAGAGTGATCCAGATCTAAACGGTTCAACCACCCTTAATGTGATTAGCTTGAAGATAATCCAATTAGATAGTTCAAGTTGGTCTGACCGGTTTGAACCTAAGTGATTTGGTAAAACCTGAAATCCGAACATAGTCAAATGGCTTTGCTACCGCTTGTGTAAAAAGAACATGCATGTAATGTGATTTAAACTTTCACCACTTGTGTAAATAGTAACTACAATTACCACCAATCAATGACCAACTTATTTGTTGAGAGTTAGTTTGTTTTTTAGGTCCATAAATATAAGATTAATGGGTTTGGGCTGGTTTGATTGGGTTAAACGGGTTTGGGTTGAACCTAACCCATTTAATTTTATATAACTGGATCATTAATGGGTTGGCGGGTTAGATGGGTTGGGTTGAAGCTCAACCCAACCTGCCCAATTTCCACCGCTAGGGTCAACCACCACTCTATTTATAGTGTTCTTAGTCAGCCAAATGGACACAAATGTGTCATTTCAAAGAGAAGTGTCTCTCGAGAACAATACACAAGGCACCCGTTCGAAGAGACACAAAACCACAAACGAATAGGTAGAAGAAGAAAGAAGTGTTTAAAAGAAACCTTGAAATCTAAAAGTCAAATCAGTTTAAACCAATCAAAGGCAAAAAATGTTTCAGTGTGGCGCGTGTGTATATACATACACCCGTACCCACGCACACGCCCTGACCCGACTCGGCTCAGCTCAGCACATGTGTGTGTAAAAAGTACCCCCAACCCCCCTCCCATGCATGTAGAGATATATATAGCTCTCTTCCTACAGGTCCCTACCCATAGGGAGAGCAATTCTAGTAATATACTCCAAGCCAACTCTTTTCCCAAGCAATGTGGTACAAGAGTCTTCAACCTACATGCAAAAGGGAAAGAGAGAAAAGGCAAAAAGATAGAACAAACGGGAGAGAGGTGAGATTCTTGAAATTTTGAATCTCCCTCCAACAATCTCCCACAAGATTCAAAATTACAAGAAGATCAGACATCATGAGCAACGCGGTGAGAAAAGTATTCATGGTTTTTTTTTTTTTTTTTTACTTCAATCAACACTTAGGTATGACAGACTATGTTACAAAGTATGAGTGGAGTGAAATTCCTTCAACCTTTCCTCTTTGTCGTAACTAGCTAACCAACTCAATTCATCAATTCCTTAGTGGCCAACCAACTCAACCCACCAATTCCTTAGTGGCCGGTTCTTTTGTTATGGAACATTTTGGCCTTGTTCCCCTCTTAGAATCATGAGTGTTTTAAAGAGTCATCCCTTTGGAGCTCTCATAGAAGTGGCTATACTTCACACTCACTTAGGTCGGTATTTTACCATGCACTATATACAGTGTTCTTAACCGATTAAGAGTCTTATACTCAACCTCCACGTTTGCAATGAGCACTATCTTACGTCAACATTTGTAATGCGATACAAAATATTAATGTTTTCCCAAGTCATCTAGCGACTCGTTTTTACCCATTCAACCTAATCCAGGGATCTCCTTTCACATAGGTTGGGTATCCATCACCAATGACTTATGTAACGGACTTCAGCCCCATTCTTATCGATGCCTCATATACCACTTTAGAAGTCTGTGGTTTGGTTAATGAATCTGTAATGTTCTTTTCAGAACTTACAAAATCCAGAGCAATTATTCCTTCACTGAGATATTGTCTTACTAGATTGTGCCTTAAGAGGATGTACCTTCTCTTACCATTGTAGGTTTTATTCTTTGCTCTAGCTACCATTATTTGGATGTCACAATAGACAACTATAGATGGAAACGGCCGTGGCCAAAGCGGTATATTTGCCAATAAATTCCTTAGCCACTCTATCTCGGACCCTACTAATTCTAGCGTAATAAATTCAACATTCATTGTTGAACTTTTATTGCAGGACTACTTTACTGATTTCCAAGAGATTGCTCCACCTTTTAAGGTAAAGACATAACCACTAGTGGAAGTACTATCCTTTGAACCTGAAAACTAATTTGCATCAATAAAGCCTTCTAAAACAAGAGGAAAATCAGAATAATGCAAACCATAGTTTATGGTTCTCTTTAAATATTTTAACAATCTTACTAGAGCTTCCTAGTGTTCATTCTTAGGATTATAAGTACGCTAACTTAGTTTTTCAACTGCTATTGCTATATCCGGTCATGTGCAATTCATTAAGTATGACATAGATCCAATTATGCTTGCATACTCTTTTTGTGAAACAATTTCTCCTACATGTTTTCTTAAGTGGATACTACAATCAAATAGTGTCTTAACAAGTTTACAATCATAGTGTCCAAATTTTCTAAGTATATTTTTCACATTGTGATTGAGAGAGGATATAGTTTCCTTATTGTTTATGAATTTTAATTCCCATGATTACATCAGCCCCACCCATGTCTTTAGTGCCAAATTTGGACATTAAGAACTGTTTTGTTTCTTTACTACTTCTAGACTTGTACCTATTATTAACATATCATCAACATATAGGCAAATCACGATTCCTTTATCATCTACAAACTTATTATAAATGCATGTCAGAATCATTTTTGCTATATCTAAATTTCATTAAAACATTAAACTTTTGGGAGCTTGTTTTAAGCCATATAAAACTTAATTAGTTTACATACTTTGTTTTCCTATCTTGACACTATAAAGCCTTCAGGTTTCCTAATGTAAACTTTTTATTCTAATTTCCCATTTAAGAAAGTTGTTGTTACATCCATTGGATGAACCACAAGTTTGTATATGAATGCTATATAGTAAGCAAGACCCTAATTGTGGTTAATCTTGCAACAAGGGAATAAGTGTCAAAAAATATGTCTTTCTTTTGTATGTATCCTATAGTGACTAATCTGGCTTTAAACTTATCTATTGTACCATTTGGTTTTAATTTCTTCTTAATTATCCATTTACAGTCTAGTGCTTTTATTTCAGGTGAAAGATCTACAAGTTCCCAAGTGTGATTAGTGACCAAGGAGTTTATTTCACTTTTTATGGCTTCTTTCTAGAATATTGCATCAGGAGAGGTTACTACTTCCTAATATGTTACTAGGTCCTTGTCCACTAGAAAAGTGAACATTCTATCACCCAAGTTTGTTTCTTTCCTTTGTCTTTAACTTCACCTTAATCTGGTTTTTTTTATTACCAAGATTAATGTTTTCAATATTATGTGAAGTACTATCTTCTTGAGCATTTAACCCTTGTTCTTGGTTTTTGTTATAAATTTGGGGTGGTTCCCTATTTATAATTTCCTTTTCCAATGGGAAAATGTGCTCAAAGAATTCTGCTTTTCGGGAGTCAATTATTGTATTATAATCTACAACATTTTTAATTGTTTTAATTACAAGGAACTGATTGTACTATTAATTTTGCCATATTCAATGAATTCATAGTCATAGGTTTTTTATTCCAAATTCTTTCTTTTAGGTTCAAGTATTCCAACATTTGCTAAATAACTCCAAACTTTTAAATAGCTTAAATTGGGCTTCCTGTTATGCCAAAGTTCAAATGGTACTTGTCCTTTCTTCTTGGGAGGTATCGTATTATACAAGTGACAAGCCGTTAGAATTGCTTTTTCCCACAAATTTAGAAATACACTTAAACTAATTAGCATAGCATTCATCATTTTCATTAATGCTCTGTTAAGTTTTTCTACAATTTCATTAAATTCAAGTTGGTAAGGAGTTGTAGTTCCATGTATAATTCATTTCTCTTCAAATAATTTTTCTAATTGTTTCTCCATCATATCCAGTCCCTTTATTAGTTTTAAGTCTTTTTATTTTCTTTCCTAACTAATTTTCTACTTCAATTTTATATGTTATAAAACCTTGTTCAGCTACATCCTTTGATCTAAGACTACTTTTGTATATCTAGAGAAGTCATTTATAAAGGTTATATAATACCTTTTTCCTCCTCTAGCTTCATGAAATTTAAGATCCCCTAATTCACTATATATAAATTATAGTAATTCAGTTTCTCTTTTTACACTTTATGAGATTTTTTAGTGAATTTTGTTTTTGACATTTTTCACTTGTAAAATCAATAAGAACATTCAAAACTCCTAACTTGCATAATTGTTTTAAATAATGAGCACTATGATGTCCTAGTCTAACATGCCAAATATCAAAAGATTCAACAATATAAGCAGACGAAAAATCATTCTTATTAATAATATAAAAAATATTTAGTACAAACAGTCTACCGACATTATATCCTTTTTCTAATAAATACATTATTTTTAGTTAACATAGTTTTGTCTGCTTCAAATGTGAGTTTTAGTCCTAATTTTTCTTCAAATGTGAGCTTTAGTCCTACTTTGTTGAGGAGTGCACTCAATATCAAGTTTTTACTGATTTTTGGCACATGCAACACATCATTCAACATTAAGATCTTTCCTGAAGTTAGTTTCAAGAGCATTTTTCCTTTGTCAATGACCTTCAAAGTCTGTGAGTTTTCCATTAAGACTTGCTCTCCTTCAGTTTGAGTTGTGTACTCATAGAAGGAGTCACGGTCTCCACATATATGCTTGGTAGCACCAGTATCCAATACCCACTCCTTCGATTTATCAACCAAGTTTGCCTTGGTAACCATTACTGCAATGGCATCTTCAGTTAAGTTGACCTTTGGCTTTCCAAAGTCTTTCTTCTTTCGGTAACATCAATCATTCTTGTAAAGCATGGGTTTGCCACATACATAGCATTTTCCTTTCTTTTGTTGCTTCTTGAATTTTAGGTCATTTTTCACATTCAAAATCTTTTTGAGTTTTGTAGTCATTTCCTCCACTATATTGGTTTTGGAAATCGGATTTTTCTCATCTTCATCTTCATCTTTCTTTCTATTCTTCTTCTATTTTGATTTGGGCCACTACTTGGTCCAAAGTAGTGTCATTTTTCTTGTGCTTCATACTTATTTTGAAATCATTCCATGTGTGTGGAAATTTATTTATGAGAGAACCAACAATAAATTCACCTAGCAGTATCATGCCTTCCCCATCTATTTGGGTAGACACATCCATGTCTTTTTTCATGATAAAATGCAAGAAATTGGCAATGACATGTTTTTTATTTTCCGTATTTTCTAGAGCATATTTGTTGTCCAAAGCATTCCAGATTTCATAAGCATAGTTGTAGGAGCAGTTCATTGGACAGTCAATTCAAGATAAAGTTCTTGTAGAGGGGGTTTGTTTCAGTCAAAGCAGATGCTACCCCTAACTATTCTAAGGCAAAAAGAAGGTGTTGTCTCTAACGCTTGTAGTTGATTTCATTGAAAGGTTTAGTCCTAGAGAAATCCGGAACTATTGACAGAATTCCCTTTAAAATATTTAAAGGGAACCATAAACTATGATTTGCATTATTCAAGTTTTCCTCTAAGATTGGTAGAAGACACTTGTAGTCGGCTCGACTCAGCTCGGCGCATGCGTGCATAAAAAGCAACCCCAACCCCCCTCACATGCATGTGATATATATTACTCTCTTCCTATGGGTCCCTACCCATACAAAGAGCAATCCTAGTAATATACTCTAAGCCAACTTTTTTCCCAAACAATGTGGGACAAGAGTCTTCTACCTACATGCAAGAGGAGGAAAAGAGAAGGGTGAGATTTTTGAAAATTTCAATCTCCCTCCAACCCAACAAATTTATATATAGAAGGGAAGTAAATTAAGATACAAATTACAACAATAAAAGATAATGGTTATCCTAGATAACCATATAGACTCTAAGAGGAAAGATTGTCTCATTGAGAGGCACTCCAGTTGCATGGCTTGCATGGGATCTGATGGCTTGTATGAGATCTGCTAACGCCCTCTCTCAAAGTCAACATTGGTGAAGAGACGTTGAGTTTGCTTCTTAGTAGGCAATGGTGACTCAAGCTGAGGACTTTAGTCATAATATCAACAATTTTATCAATTGTACAGATGTCACTAAAATAATGGGTATGAGTAATGTTTTGCAAATGTCATCAGAATAAATAAAAAGATATCCTACTTCTACATGGGGAAGGAGTTTCTATCCTATTTGTGACAACACCTATTAATTCAAGTTCCACTTACCCATAAGCAAATTAAAGAAATCGTCAATCCCTTGAGCCTTCTCCTTCTCAATGTATTCCGATCTAGAAGTGATTCTCAACCCAAAAGGTGGGGGTGCCCAACAATATTCAATTGTATATTTTATTTAAGGCATTAGAATGACTGAACAAGAAATCCAAATCATATGGATCATAAATTCTAATTAGAAAACATCACTAATTTGGCCAAGTCGAGATGCATTATAATGTGTATCAATTGATCAATTAAGGCCCGTTGAAAAGCTTTCCAGATTTATAAAACTTGGTATTATGTTTTTCTAATGATATGTTAAGCTAGAAACTCACTAAAAACTTTTAGGCAAAGGAAGAAAAACTTTTAGGCCCATAGGCTTTATGTTCCATCACATCTTTACTTTTATCTCATGCATGTAAAAACTAAATTTTCTTTTGGGATGCCAAAGGAAAAAAAAAATAAAAGAAAACACCTACAAATGAGTTGGAAGGAACTTAGGATTTAACGATTGTTTAAAAACTACTACAAGAGAAGTTTGTCGATGAGTTAGTTGAACAAAAGAAAAAATATGAACAATCCAAATAGGGATCGATACTAATAATCCTCCAAGACCAATACCACTAAACTGAATTATCCAAAATATTGAGTTCTCAATCCAATTCATAGTAAACTCTCCATTTTAGTAGTTATCTTGAAGAAATAAGGGTTTATGAAAACTAAAAATAAATAGAATTTAATACAATCATGAGAAGGTAGGTTTGAGTATATGAGCGGCCATTTTTTTTTTTTTTAAATGTCAAGGGTTAGGGTTGTATCATGTTCACCCCTTTCAAGACATTAAATAGCTGGGACTGACACTGGGTTATGGGATTTTATAGTTTCTTAAAACCTAAGACAGATAGGCATGCAAATGGATCGGATCGAATCTGAGTCGGGGTATATCTGAACCGATCTGACACTATTCATGGCGGACTAGATCTGATCCGAAGACCTGATTTGATCTGATAGGTCTCAATCTGAATTCGAATCCTATTGGTAAGTTTGATTTTCAGATCTAATCCGATCCAATATTTTAATAAATTATTAAAAGATAAATAAAATATACCAATTTAAATAAAGAAAAAACAAAAAAATAAAAGTATTTTTTTAATTATTTTCATCATATATGTACATGTTTTTATAAAAAAAAAATAATATATCAAATTTATAAAAATATAGTATAAATAATACATTTATAAATAAATAAATAACACATATATATGTATTTAAATATATAATATATATCGAATTGGATGGGGGTGATCCGAGTTCAACCAAATAGGATCATGATCCGATCCATTTGCACACCCCTAAAGACAAATAAGATTTGAAGAGTTAAGTTTTGTAACATGAAACTAAGGAATCAATCAACACCTTGAACAGAGAAAGCTAAAGAGAAAAAACAAGATTAAATTTGAAGTTTAACCATCAAATTTAGTAATGTAGAACAAGAAAAAAGAATTAGATGTTTAAACCTATAACTAGAAATCAAGGTTGAATGTTAATAACTATGAAATTTAACTAATTAAGATATAAAATCAAACTAGAGTTCACAGAATACATAGAATTGGAAAATTTGAAGGAAAAGCACAAGCTCTCAAATTTATTAAAAGAAACATTAATATATTATTGAATCTCATATTACAGCCCACATTTATAGACCACGAAATGATCATCCATGGCTTGAGAAGGTGCACTTAGACTTTTATCAACCTCCATCTTTAATGGATACATTGCTTTCCTCCGACATAAAAACTCCATCTTTAAGAAAATTTGGTTTAGTAAAGTTGTTTTCTTTTTCTTCCTTCCTTTCATTCATCTTCCTTTGTTAAACTGCTCAGTCTATCATTCGTATCATTTTTTTTCCATTAGATTTCTTCATATATTCACCATCACTTAGGCCAAACTTAAGGATTTTGAACAGAAACAATATCTGTTGATGGTAAAACCTTGGGCATTTAATATGTAAGGTCAAAAAATCAATGTAGTATAATTTCACAAATTGGTTTCATTAATACTTCATAGGCATATATGGGTCTCTGACTCCAGGCCCAAGAACTAACTCACTGTCTAAGTAGACAACCAAAATAGCTAAAATAAGGGTCAAGGAGGCATTTTTGCAATACTTCCTATCAAAAGAGACTTGAAAACCCAATTGTTAGTATGTTGAAACTTACAAAGAGACTTAAGATGCAAGAGTGCATTCTTCCTACCATGCCAAGAATAGCTACCATATTTCCAACATCATGACACAGCATCCATACCATCTTTATATCACAATTCAAAGGAAAAAGAATAGTCATCACTAGCCACCTAGCTAACACCAAGAGAAAGGTGCAAATAACAATTTCTAAAAACCCAATCACTATTTCATAGAAAAGGTAAAAAAAAAAAAGAAGCTAAGCATCTCTATTTTAGAAAGTTAAAATGACTCAAATGAATATGGCCACCTAGATAATCTCTCCTTTTGTGGAAAGTGCTTGTTCACTAATCTTATTTTATTGGTAAGGCAAAGCATAAAGAGGTTTAACTTAAATAAAAATAAAAAGTAACAAGCTTATCTAATAAGTATTTAAAACAAAAAACAAAAAAATAAAAGAATCAACTTAACCTAGAAGTATGGGGTTGAAGATTTGCTAAGATTAATAAGCAAAGTGGAGGAGGTCTAGCTAGGCCAAGATAGACCTAAACATGACCCTTAAGAAGAATAAGGTGACCTTAACTAATCCATAGGGTATGAAAGATAATCCATAGATGCAATTGAGATTCCTTAAATATTAAGGTTGAGTTTGGAAGGAGTACAAATGCAAACATGTAGAGTGCAAAACCTTATATTTTGTATTATTTTGTATGTATTTATGCTGTACATATTTGCATTTGTACAGCTTCCAAACTGAGCCTAAATAGCAGCTTGTTACAGTGGAGTGAAGGAGGTCTCGCTAATTCCCCTTCCTTTAGGCTCAGTTTGGAAGGAGTACAAATACAGATTTATAGTGTACAAAACTTTGTATTTTGTATTATTTTGTATATATTTTTACAGTATATATTTGTATTTGTATTCTTTCCAAGCTGAGCCTTCAATTTGAAAAGAATATAAATACAAATATGTACAGTGTAATACATACAAAATAATACAAAATACAAGGTTTTGCACTCCAAATTGAGCCTTAAACACATTACAAATCTAAGGGAATACGAAGGGGGAGTGTAATTTTACTTATCTCTAACAAGTAAGGGTATTAAATATAATATTAACCCTCCCACATAATTCTTAAACTTTGCAACTACTGAAATTCTTCTATTCTACTTTTTAACAGCAAGATTAAAATGATAAAACCTACCATGGTGGTGGTGGTGGTTAGGGATTTCATTAATGACCCCGATGGACAATGTCTAAGATGTAAGAAGGTTTAATAGCCTTTGTTGCATACCATCTGCCGAAAATCTTTCCAAGACAATATGGTAGATAACATGGGCCTGAGCAATGCAACTGGGGTTCTATTTCTAAATCATAAAAGATATAAGAAATCAATTGAAATCCTAAATGAAATGCTAAATTCTTGCACAAATGCCTTGTTATGAAAAGAAAAATCGAAGTAACTAATAAGAACAAGAAAAATATTTATATATTTTTATTCAGCCTTTGGTTCAAATTCAATTGATATAAATGAATATTTGGGGTTTACTAGCCACCAACTTCAACATATCATGTGGTTTGAAAATGCCATGTTTGGTTTGGCTCGCATCTCCATAGGATGAATATTTAGGGTTGTCGATGTGGGTTGAGGTCGAGATGAAGAGGAAGAATCAGTTTCAGCCAAGGCCTAATCATGAGCAATAGCAATGGTGTCAGCCGATGGGAATGCAAGGGAGAAGCAATACCACTGGGTTGCCGTTTGGTAGCAATAACAGGTGGCAGTCCAACCCAAGTAGAGATATAATGCTATGGTGTTCATGAAGTTGCATAAGTAAAGGACCCGTTATTTTTTTTTATTTTGAGAGGGGGAAAGTTGGCCAATGTGATCCGGTTCCTACTGATCAAGATATTCGTGTTCTCTTTTCAGATTTATGTGGAGTTCATCGAAAATTTATTTTCCTTGGATATACATGATACCCATCTCCTAGGTGGGTAAATAACTTTCCCATGTGAGGGAAAAATTGCCAACACTTGGATGTGATAAAATTACCTCTTTTAATAATGGATTTTTATGGCTAAAATGGTCATCATTTTATTTGCCTAGAAAATAAAAGAACACAGGTAAATGCACCCAGATAATTAACTTCCCTAAAATCGAACGGGCCTAAAAGAAAACACCCAACAATAACGACTAAAATCATCAACAAAGAAAATAAAAAAAAAGGTTGGAGGGAGATTCAAATTTACAAGAATCTCTCTCCTCCCTCTCTTTTTTTTTCCCTTTCCTCCCTTAAATGACACATTGTCCCACGTTGCTCGGCAAAGGAGTGGGAGTAGAGTATATTTGTAGTTTTGCTCCCTCTATGGGTAAGGACCCACAGGAAGAGAGGACTATAGATATTCCATGCATGTGAGGGGGGG
>NW_010729090.1:3533031-3581633 GCF_000365185.1 Nelumbo nucifera
ATGTTTTGAAGAGGCTCTTGTCTAACAGGACACATTTGTGTCCATTCGGGTCTGAGAGCACTCTATAAGAAGAGTGTTGGCCGACTCAATCTACACACATACACACACCATTTTTTCAACATTCGTTTCTCTGGGAAATCTGAGCATCAATCTTCAGTGGTTCGCGGAGGTCTAGTAAGCAAGTGCACGCCTACCAGCCGGTTTGCGATCACCCGACTGCACCATAGGGGGAAAATACGGTTTTAAGGAGAGTGACTAAGTGGCACGACTCAGCCCTCCATCTTCCTACAATTCTCAATTTCGAGTTCCTGCAACAACTTCACACCACTACAAGTTCGGTTTGGAAAGCAATTACTGATAAGTTCCATTCTCCCTCTCTATTTACTATTTTTTACAACATTCTTAAAACCGTATTTATGGAATCATACATGAAACCACAACTCCCTATCAACTTGAATCTAATGGAGTTGCAAAAAGACTTAACAAAACAATAAAAGAAATGATAAATGCAATGCTAATTAGTTCAGGTGCACCTCTGAATTGGTAGGGGGAATAAATCCTAATGGCTTGTCACATATATAATAGAATACCACCTAAGAAGAAATGACAGATTCCCTTTGAACTATCTAAAAGTTTGGGACTGCCTAGCAAAGGTTGGAATACCTAAACCTAAAAGAAAGAAATTAGGACTGAAAACCTGTGATTGTGTTCATTGGCTATCCACAAAATAGTGCGGCTTATCGGTTCCTTGTAATTAAAACAATTGAAAATGTTTTCGAAAATAACACAATAATCGAGTCCTGAGATGTAGTGTTCTTTGAGCACATCTTCCCTTGGAAAAAATAAACATTAAATAGGAAACCTTCCCAAAACCAAGTCAGAAGCCAAGAACTAGTGAATGCTCAAGAAACTAGTGTTTCACTTAGGCAAGACCCAGACTTAAGGAGAAGTAAAAGAAAAATAAGAGAAGCAAACTTGGATGACAAAATGTTCACATTTCTGGTGGACAAGGACCTAGTAACCTATTAGGAAGCTATAACTTCACCGAATGCAGTATTTTGTAAAGAAGCCATAAAAAGTGAAATAGACTCCTTAGTCACTAATCACACTTGGGAACTTGTAGATCTCCCACCTGAAACTAAGGCACTAGATTGTAAGTGGATTTTTAAGAAAAAACTAAAACTAGATGGCACAATAGATAAATTCAAGGCCAAGTTAGTTGCTAAAGGGTTCAGACAAAAGAAAGATGTAGACTTCTTTGACACCTACTCCTCGGTTGCAAGATTAATAACAATTAGGGTTTTGTTTGCTATAGCATCCATTTACAAACTGATAGTTCACCAAATGGATGTGAAAACAACTTCCTTAAATGGGGAATTAGAGGAAGAAATTTACATTAGGCAACCTAAAGACTTCAAAATGCCAAGACAAGAAAATAAAGTATGTAAACTAATTAAGTCTCTGTATGGCTTAAAACAAGCTCTCAAACAATGGTATGAAAAATTTGATAATGTGTTAGCAACTAATGGATATAGCAGAAATGATTTTGATAGATGTGTCTATAGAAAATTTGAAAATAATACAGGAGTCATGATCTGTCTATATGTTGATGATATGCTAATAATGGGAACTAGTCTAGAGGTAGTAAAAGAAACAAAATGATTTCAAATGTCCAAATTTGATACCAAGGATTTGGGAGAGGCTGAAATTAATCTTGGTGATTAAAATCCATAAAGAACAAGGAAACTTTATTCTCTCCCAATGACATTATGTAGAGAGTATTCTTAGGAAATTTGGACACTATGATTGTAAGCTAGTTAAAACACCTCTTGACTGTAGTATTCACTTAAAGAAACATGTAGGAGAACATGTTTCACAAAAGGAGTATGCAAGTATAATTGAATTTGTATCTTATTTAATGAACTGTACAAGACCAGACATAGCTATAGTTGTGGGAAAATTAAGTCAACATACTCATAATCCCGAAAATGAACATTGGGAAGCTTTAGTAAATTATTAAAATATTTAAAATGAACTATAAACTTTGGTTTACATTACTCAGGTTTCCCTCTTGTTTTAGAAGGCTTTATTGATGCGAATTGGATTTCAAATTCAAATGATAGTACTTCCACTAGTGGATATGTGAGCAGTATCATGGAAATCAATAAAGCAGTCATGCAATACAAGTTCAACAATGGAGGCTAAGTTCATTGCACTAGAATTGGCGGGGTCCAAGGTAAAGTGGGTAAGGAACTTGTTGGCAGATATACCACTTTAGTTGCGGCCGGTTTCGTCCATATCTCTCCGTTATGATAGCCAAGCAGCAATAGCTAGATCTAAGAACTAGACGTACAACGGTAAAAGGAGGCACATCTGCTTAAGGCATAACCTAGTAAGACAATACCTCAGGCTCCTGTCTGACAGGACACATCTGTGTCCATTCGGGTCTGAGAGAACTCTATAATAAGAGTGTTGGCCGACCCAGTCTACACACACATACACCCCTTTTTCGACATTCTTTTCTCTATGAAATTTGAGCATCAACCTTCAGTGGTTCGCAAAGGTTTGGTAAACAAGTGCACGCCCACTAGTGGCCTGTGGGCTGTTTTATCTTGGCGACCGGTTTGCGATCACCCGACTACACCATAGGAGTCAAATACGGTTTTAAGGAGCAGGTCGCCATAAGTTCCATAGGAGTCAACTTCACACAATTGCAACTTTGATTCGGAAAGCGATTACCGATAAATTTCATTCTGCCTCTCTATTTATTATTTTTTTACAACAAAAAATGGAAACCACCACTAGAAACAATTGGAACAGGTCTCCATAAGTCACAATGGATGTGCTGTAGAGGCGTCGAACTTCTACAATCATTGTGTGAGAAGGGAAGGTGATGAAACTTGCCAAAGGGACATGACTGACAGAAGAATAAACCCACAGTAAGGAAGACTATGGTTTGTTCCTTTATGTACTAGGACAGAAGAAGGAAAGAAAATTTAAATCCTTCTAATGAAAGGAAGGTTAACATATTTAGGGAAAAATTTCTGAATATGTGAATAAGAGAGTAGTTAACACTCCTAAAGATTGAAAACGATCCTGGCACGATCGGGAATCGGAAACGTTGGAATAACTTGTAATTCTCCTAAATTGATTCACCCACAGAGGACTAATAGGACTCATGAATCAAGGAAAAGCTTTAAAGAATGACTTCTTTTTGGAAATATTAATGATAATCTTAAGAGTTCTAATTTGAATTCTAAGGGTCGCCTTGGCATTTTGGATTCTTTGTTGGAGAATCAAGTAAAGTTAGGAGATCTCTTGGCTTTCCAAAAGGATTCGGAGAGTGCTACCCACTCTATTAAGGCCACTAAGGAAGGAAACTCTTGTGTGACACGTGCGATTAACCTTGAAAAGCTCAAGGGCAAGAAACTTATGGAGAATAAGGGCACCCTTAATTTGTTTGCAAAGTTCCTCGGCTGCCCAGAACCTCTCAAGGCATTCATTGATAAAAATACGTGAGTGGAAGCTATTTAGTAAGTTGGATGTTCAAATCATTGGCAACATGTTCTTCCTCTTCTCCTTTACGTCGGACGCGAACCTTGATAAGGTTCTTAAGGAAGGACCCTGGGTTGTTAATGGTAGAGGAAGCTGATGTTTGGGTTAGAATTCCATGTCTTCCTATGGAATTCTCAGTTCTGGTCGAGGGAGGATTTAGAGATCATCCTTAGAGATGTGGGAATTGTCATCAAACTTGAAAAAGATATTGAAAATTAAGTCGTCCCGCTCATTCTTCCCACGAGTATGTGTCAAAGTCAACATTACTAAGCAATTTGTACTTGATATCCCTATTACCGTTGATGGTCAAGACTCATGAGGACACATTACAAGTATTTTATGAGAATGTCCACGACCTCTACATGCCAGAGGTCACAAATATTACTAGTGTGAGTTTGTTACTGTTGACAGTTATGCCTCGTTTGCAAATCTCCAAACTACGTGATTAGGAACTCATCCTCTCTTCACCTTATCTTCTATATCATATCTCTGTTCTGTTATCTTTATCTGCTCCTTCTTATCTTATTTTTAATATTGTATTTATCTATGAGAATCCATCAAAGTCCTGGATCTCTCAGTATGTTGTAACAGAGTGTTATAAATACAAGTCACTGATCACTCGTTTTTATATGATTAAATTACCCCAACTTAGAATTCTTTCATGGTATCAGAGCCTCTTGTCATCCCCAACAGAATGTCGGCCACCTCAAACACTTTGAATGGCTCTACTCCAGTCAACCCTCTGAATACCCTACCCTTTGCCACCTTGCCTCTGGTCTTTGGCAATATTAACCTCTCAAACATGATTTCAGTCAAGTGATGGAAGCCTGGAATGCCCACCTCGTCACCTCCCAAACACCAGTCAGGTGAACCGGCCCACAGCCTCTGGGTTCAACAAGACCAGCTTCTCATGGGCTGGCTTCTCTCCACTCTAAAAGAACCTGCCATCGCACAGCTCGTTGGATGCAAAACCTCGAAGGAAGTCTGAACCAACCTTGATACTTTGTATGCATCACGATCCAAAACTTGCATCTCTCAACTTTGAAATCAGCTCTTGGGTATCAGAAACAATGGGGACTCAATGGATGCTTATCTTCAAAAGATCAAATCTATCTCAGATTGTCTCTCTACAGCCATCTCTGCTCTCTCTTCTTCAGACGTAACTCATTACACTCTCAACGGACTTGGTGTAGAGTATGATGTGTTCGTTACTCCCATCCAAACTCGGCATGATGATATTTGCAAACACTTCTTATCATTCAGGAACTCAGAGTGGAAGCTCGACAGCAAACTCTCTCTTCCTTCCCATCTGCACACTACTCTGCAAAAGGCAACACCACCAAGATCCCTCGGCAGCCTGATGATAAGGAAACCTCGAACACAACTAAGTCAAAATATCCAAATAAGGAGTTTAAACCAAAGCCTAAGAAGCCCACTCCTCAACCATTCTCTCCATTGGCTTACATGACATCTTCAGCATCTGCTCCAGATGATTGCTAGTATCCCGACTCTGGTGCCACTAACCACATGACAACTGATCTTAGCAAACTTTAGCTTCACTCAGAATACACTGGCCCTGATCAGGTTACTGTCGGTAACGGAGAAGGTTTGCACATATCTCACACTGGTTCATCTGTAAATTCTTCTTCTCGGCCCTTACTGTTGAAAGATATTTTGCATGTCCCTCATATTCGCAAGAACCTTCTATCTGTTGGTGTTCGAACCTCACTAGACACTTGGCACTCTTGACTCAGACATCCAAGCTTGGATATTGTACAAAGGGTGGTGCATGCCTCTGATCTTCCCACAATGGGTTCTTCTCTCATTTTTTGTTCTGCCTATGCTCAAGAAAAGAGTCATCGACTTCCCCTCTCATTGTCCAAAACTATCTACAAACAACCTTTGGAGATTATTGTATCTAATCTATGGGGACCATGTCCTGTGAAGTCCACCAAGGGCTACCGTCATTATATTTCATTTTTGGATTGTTACAACCGCTTCCTATGGATATTTCCTTTACTCTATAAATCAGATGCTCTAAATGTTTTTATTAATTTTCAACATCATGTTGAAAAGCTTCTTGGGTATCCTATTAAAAGCTTCCAAAGTGATGGTGGGGGTGAATATCGGGCATTCAGCTCTTACTTAAGTCAAGAAGGCATTTTACATCGGTTCTCTTGTCCACATGTCCATCTACAAAATGGCAAGATTGAATGAAAACATCGTCACATTGTTGAAATGGGCCTTACGCTTATGAATCACACCTCAATGCCTCACTCATACTGGTATGATGCCTTTGAATCAACAACCTTTCTACTGAACAAGCTCCCATCCCGAGTGCTTCACCACAAATCCCCTTATGAAACCTTGTCCAAACGGGCCGTTGATTATAAATTCTTCAAGGTTTTTGGTTGTCTCTGTTTTCCCCATCTCAGGCCATACAATTCATCCAAGCTGGAATATCGATCCAAGCCCTATGTGTTCTTGGGTTACAACCCATCTCATAAAGGTTACAAGTGTTTGGACTTATCAACTGGCCGGTGCTACATTACAATACATGTTATTTTTAATGAATCGGTCTTCCCGTTTCGTCATAGCTCCTCTACACCAGCTATTGGGCCCTCAACTTTGGTCTTCCCATGTCCCCAACTAACCTCGTTGCCTCCATCTCCAAAACTCAATCAGAAAATCAATCAGTTTCAGCTATGTCTCCACCTGAACCCACCTCATCTACGGATCATCCCAGCAATTCCACCACCCTCCCAATGCATCCTACAATTTCAAACCACATCACTCCCACTAACCTTCATCCCATGACAACTCGCGCAAAATCTGGAATTCTTAGGCCCAACTCCAAATACTCCCTCTGTGTTTTCAAGCACCCTCTATTGGATGTTGAACCTACCAACTTTTCCACTACTAACAGGCATCTCCAATGGCGAGCTGCAATGCAAGATAAGATTGATGCATTCATACATAATGGAACCTGAGAACTTGTGCCTCCTGCACCCAACATCAATGTAGTGGGCTGCAAATGGGTGTTCCGCATTAAAAGAAAACCCGATGGATCTATTGGCAGATTCAAAGCCCGGCTGGTTGTTAAGGGCTATAATCAAAGAGAAGGCCCTGATTACCATGAAACCTTCAGTCCCGTGGTTAAACCCACTACGATATGTGTGGTTCTCAATCTTGTGGTGTCCAATAACTAGGACATTCGCCAAATTGATGTACAGAACACCTTCTTGCATGGCAATCTATTGGAAGAGGTCTACATGTGTCAACCTCCAGGCTTTCAAGATGCTGACCATCCTAACTATGTTTGTTGCCTTCACAAATCATTATACGAACTCAACCAAGTTCCTCGGGCATGGTACCTCAAACTCTAGCAGTTTCTTCTTAGTCATGGCTTTACATCCTTTAAAGTTGATTCCTCTTTATTCGTTTACAATGATGGATCTGTGACTGCATTCATTCTCATATACGTTGATGATATTCTCCTCACTGGATCTGACTCTTGCTTTATCTCTTCCTTGCTTAATTGCATGAAGCATCACTTTGCTATAAAGGATCTTGGTCAGCTCTCCTACTTCTTGGGTATAGAAGCTATTCGAACTGCCTCTGGCATCTTCCTCACTCAGTGGAAATACGTTCATGACCTCCTTCACAATCTCGCTCTTGATGGCATTAATCCTATTAAAACTCCGATGTGCAACTCTCTCACTTTAACCAAAACGGATGGTGATCCTCTTCCTGACCCATCCATATACGACCTGATCTAGCCTACGTCATGAAGAAAGCATGTCAATGCATGCATGATCCTACCATAGTCCACTAGGCATTTGTAAAACGGATTCTTCGCTACTTGAAGTTCCCTGCTGCCTATGGCCTTTGCTTGGTACCCTCGAAGTTCACTTGTCTTCACATCTTCTTTGATTCCGATTGGGCAGGTTGTCTAGATGATCGGCATTCTCAAGGCGGCCACTGTGTGTACCTAGGCGACAACCTAGTCTCTTGGTCTTCCAAGAAGCACACCACGGTCTCTCGATCCAGCACTGAGGCTGAATATCGCAGTCTTGCTCTTGCCACCTCTGAAGCCCTCTAGTTGTGTTATCTGCTTCAGAAATTAGGCGTCATCATCTCCCATCCACCCACATTATGGTGTGACAACATAGGAGCTACGTACCTTGCTGCCAATCCTGTGTTTCATGCCTGCACGAAGCATATCGAAATTGACTTTCACTTTGTTCGTGAGCATGTTGCCAACAAGACACTCCATGTCCGATATATCTCTACTGTTGATCAAGTGGTTGACATCATCATTAAAGCACTTGGAGCTCCTCGATTCCACAACCTTCGTTCCAAGCTTCGGGTGATCAATCTACCCATCAGCTCGACGGGGGGTGTTGATAGTTATGCCTCGTCAGAAAATCTCCAGACTCCTACGTGATTAGGAAATCATCCTCTTTTCACCTTATCCTCTGTATCTTATCTCTGTTCTGTTATCTTTATCTGCTCCTTCTTATCTTATTTTTAATATTGTATTTATCTATGAGAGCCCGTCAAAGTCCTGGATCTCTCATTATGTTGTAACAGAGTATTATAAATACAGGTCACTGATCACTCATTTTTGTGTGATTAAATTACCCCAACCTAGAATTCTTTCAGTTACTGCTAAAGGGACTGAAGTTGGGTGGACAGTGGTGAATAGGAAACATAAATTGGGTTTTGTCAAAGGAGAATGGAAAAGGCTGGCTATGTCGGTGGCTAAAGCCAAGCAACCATAGGGTCCCAAAAAGTCTTCCAACTGTACCCATCTGAAGGCGCAAAGGCAAGATTATGCTAAAGGGTATACGACTTGCTTCATTAACCCAATGTTTGCTTCGATTCTCCTGGATAACATGATGCATAAGAAACTTCGCTGGATCGAAAAGGAGAAGATAAGTACTAAGGACATCCAGCCGGCTGGTAGATTTCCTGCCTAAGATGAAGTGGGAACCATATGCCTTGATGTAGGTACTCATTCCCACCAGTCTAATAGTAAGATTGAATTAAATGATATGAATGAGGAAGGTAACTCAGATACTAAGTACGAAGATGAAGAGGGAGATAATGAAGAAGCTATGGAAGGGGATTGGGAAGGACAAGAAAACGAGTCTTGGGAGGATTAATTCAATTTTGATCCAAGGACTGATATGATCTCCACTGAAAAACACTGAATCTCAATTGAAAGAGGACAAGTAGGGTCCTAAGGAGCTTAATGTTTTCAAATGAAAACTCTTCTGGGAATGTTAGAGGAACTGGTAGAATCGAGCTTAGACGTCAAGTAGCTGAACTTTGTAGGATGTTTAAACCCAGTGTTTGTTGTTTAATGGAAACTAGGATTAATCCAAATAGAGCAAAAAAATTGCTTCCTCTTTTTATTTTGTTAAAAGCCATATTTTTGAATCTAATGGTTTTTCTGGAGGCCTTTGGTTATTATGGGACTCTTCTTGTTGCTCTAGTGATACTGTTTTAACTAATGATCGGCTTGTCCATGCACTTATTACTGATTTAATCTCCAATAACGATATGGGATTGGATTAGAAATATTGCAGATAATACCCATGGACTGTGGTGTGTCATGGGGGATTTTAATGCTCTTAGAAAAAGTGATAATAAAAAAGGTGGCACTAAGGTAATTCCTTATCATACCAAAAATTTCAATCATATGATAGATTACTGTAATCTCATTGAATTGCATATAGAAGGATCCCAATACACTTGGAAAAATAGCATAACTAAAGAAATGATTCATTGGGTTCTTTCGAATTCTAATTAGAGATGTGAATTTGATAATTGTAGACTCCTAAATCTGTCATTTATGGCATCCGACCACACCCCTATGATTCTTGATGCTAATTCTTACACCTCCTATGGCCCAAACCTTTCGGATTTGAAGCCATGTGGTGCCTAGACCCTAGTATTAATGATGTGATTAAGAGTGCTTGGGATATTAATGTCAATGGCTCTAGAGTTTTTTAATTCTATAAAAAAGAAATAACCTTGTTAGAGAACTTCAATATTGGAACTAGCATCATTTTTGGAATATAAGAAAGAAGAAAGAAGAAAGAAGAAATTTTTTCCAAACTTCAGATTGTTCAAGAGAATTTAGAGGATTCAAATAATAAAAGTCTCATTAATCAAGAGAAAACCCTCCAAAAACTCCTCAACAACACTCTTGCTCTAGAAGAAATTTATTGGGCACAAAATTCAAGAGTTAATTGGTTGAAATTTGGGGATAGGAATAACAAATCCTTCCATACTACTGCAACAATTCGCAAAAGAATAAAATCAGAAAGATTAAGGATGATAATGGTAATTGGGTTAAAGAAATAGATCCTCCTATCAAAGAATATTTTTTTGTAGTAATTTTGAGAAAAGATTCAAAACTGAGGGTTCTATACATGTTGACAATTTCATCTCAGATATTAACTGATGTGCATTTGAAACCATGAGCAGTAATCTTTGTAGGGTAGTTACTAATGAGGAGATTCACAATACCCTTCTTTCTATGAAGGAGGTCTTAATGTGTTATTCTTCAAAAAGTATTTGAATATTGTAGGGGATACTATCTATAATACAATCAAGGCCTTTTTTCATTTAGGAAAAATGAATAGCAATTTCAATAGAACTTTCATTACTCTCATACCAAAATGTGATAATCCAGAGGGTGTCAATAATTACAAGCCCATTAGTCTTTGTAATGTGATCTACAAGATCATTTATAAGATCCTTGTAAATCGAATTAAGCCTTTGTTGGATGATATTATTTCCCCCTTTCAGAGTGCCTTCATTCCTAATAGGCATATCATGAATAATATTCTTGTTGCCCACGAAATGTTACACACAACGAAGAAGTAAAAAAGGAAAATGGAGGATGTTAGCTTGTAGAATTGACATGTAAAAAGCCAATGATAGGCTGGAATGGGACTTTATTAGAAAAGTCCTAGAGAGGTTTGGGTTCCATGCAAAATGGATAAATTGGGTTATGATCAAATGTAT
This sequence comes from Nelumbo nucifera, assembly GCF_000365185.1. Next base: position 3,543,628 of record NW_010729090.1, read on the forward strand.
CATTAGTATTGTTTCCTTCCAAATCCTTATAATTGATTCTCCCACTAGAACTATCAGTGCCAATAGGGGTATTAGGTAGGGGGACCCCCTATCCCCTTATATTTGTGCTCTATGTTAAAGCCCTAACCAGTAAGCTTAAACATGGAGGCTCTTAATGGAGAGAAGGTTTTAGGATGTAAAGCCTCTAAGGGGTGGTCCTTCCATTCCCATTCTTCAATTTGCGGATGACTGCATTATTTTTATTAAGGCCTCTATCAATTCATGCCTCAAAATCAAGGAGATTTTGGATAATTTTGCTAAAGCCTCTGGTCAACTTCCTAATTACCTCAAATTGGCCATAACTTTCTCTAAAAACATCCTTAATATACATTAGAGAGTTATGGCCAAAATCCTTAAGATTCCCATAGGGAGTAGAAATAAAACATATCTTGGAGCTCCCATCAAAGATGGTAGGGCATCTAGAGAAACATTCAAATATCTCAAAGAAAAAATGTCCAACAAGCTTGCAAGTTGGAAAAAAAAAAAAACTCTCTTTCTTTAGCAGGTAAATTAACTTTGGTTAATTCTACTACTTCTATGATCCCACAATTTGTTATGCAATCCTTTAAATTTTCAATTAATGTAATTGATGATTTGGAGAAATCCCAAAGGGATTTTTATAGTTGAATTCGAGAAGTCAAAACCCCATCCATCTTGTTAAGTGGAGTAGAGTTTGTACTCCAAAATGTGGGGTGGATTGGGGGTGAAGAACCTTAGATGGAGGGCTCTTCTAGCTAAGTTGGGTTGGAAAATTATTAATTGTCAAGAAAACCTTTGTGTTAAGGTGGTTTCAAGAAAATATCTTAATAAGAACAACTTTTGGGAGGCCAACCCAAATAAAAAAGTGGTTCTTGGGCCTGGAAAGGGGTTTCCAATCCAAGTGGAGGATTGGAAATGGGAATAAGGCTTATTTTTGGAAGGATTCTTGGGCTGGAAATGGCCCGCTAATGGATTATGTTAATCAGAATGATGTAGACAATTTAGATATGCCAGTAAGTTGGGTAATCTATCCTTCAACGATAAATTCATAAGAGAAAATTTTGTTTGTATTCTTTGGTTCAGCGATAGTTTACTGGAACGAAATAAAAGCTCTCTCTCATTGTAATGAAACCATCAATAAAATGTCTAGGATTCATGTAGAGTGGTTTAGTCGTAAACCTGATTGCATTAAGATTAACTTTGATGCTACTTGTTCAAATAATGGTAACTGCGTCATTAGGTGCATCGCTAGGAATCGTCAGGGCAAAGTCCTTCAAACCAAGGCCCATAGGATTGGTGTCACGACGATTAACCTTGCTGAAGTGCAGGCGGCTTGAGAGCTATTAATAGTATGATTAACTACAGGGACCGGCAGATCATCATTGAAGGAGACTCAAAGATTGTCATCGACTGCCTCAACGGAAGAATCCCCCCATGGAGAATGGAATGCATAATCAAGAAAAGCCTGAATCTTATTGACTTCTTCAACTTAGATATCAAATTCAAGCATGCTTTTCGTGAAGCAAACCAAACAACTGATTGGTTAGCCCGCAAAGATCTAGCTACGTAGTCAAGGGAGCAATAGGGATTTTATGTCTTGTGATCTTAGTTTTATTTTCGGTGCTGATTTAAGGGGAAGAGCTACCCCCCACCCCCACCCCCGGGTTGTGTAGCTCAGGTTTTGTTGTAAAACCTCAATGCCCAAGCTTCAGCTTCAACAAAGTTTACCTACGGGCTATATTAAAGTCTGAATAATCAGGCCTGGGCTCCAGGATCTCAAGCTTACCAATCATTTCAGGCCCACCATGGACAATTCCAATTTCATCCTCTTGGAAGTTGAAATATTTTGAGCATCACACCCAGAGGAAAGTTGCAAAGCTTCAAGACAGTTTCTCTTGTTGGGGGTTGGGGGATTGAGGTTTTCTAGCTTCGCATGGGCTGGGTGCAACCCCCTAAGCAAGGCCTTGTGGGCCATAGGCCTCTAGCCCGCGTTCGAGATAACCTTAATATTACGAGACAAATGACAAAAGAGTGATGTGATGCCATTGTCGAGAAGGTGAGGTCAGATGTGAATCATTGATTTCCATGTGGACAACTTGGTTGCAGCACTAGTCAAAATCCTTGGGTTTTGGATCATCGATATTAATGCCTCTGACCCATGGGCCAGTCAACGCCTTCTAGCTGTTTCTTGATTTTCTTGTTTCTTTCTTATGTTGGACTCCTGTAACTGCGTCTTACGTCTCTCTCTCTCTCTCTCTCGATTGAGATCCTCTCAAGCAAACGCGTTACAGTATAGGGCGGCGTTACTTAACGTCACTGGTTAGCCATGAATCTAGAGAAGATGAAGAAAAGTTTGAAACGTTTCGTTACTGACATATCCATCCACGTGTTTGTATCGGGCGAAAATTCAAACTAAACACAACTATAAATTCCACAGCGGATTCCCTTTGTGGCATAGCAGCAATTAATTACAACTCGTCATCTCCAAGTTCTCCAAAACAGCAAGATGAAAACTCAATCTCTTCTTCTCCTTCCTCTCCTTGTTTCCTTCCCTGTGTCCAACGGAGTTTCTGGTTCCGATGCGGTGTCTGATCAGAAGCCACCAGCCCTCGGTGGCTGGCAGCCTATAAAAGATGTAGAGGATCCGCATGTCCAAGAGCTGGCACGATTCGTCATCACCCAGCACAACAAGGAAGCTAATACCAACCTCAAGTTCCAAAAGGTGGTTCGGGGTGAGACCCAAGTGGTCGCCGGCACCAAGTACCGGCTTATAGTTGCGGCAAACGACGGCCATGCTACCAACAACTATGAGGCTGTTGTGTGGGAGAAGCCTTGGGAGATCTCCGGCAGGACTCTCACGTCCTTCAAACATGTTTAGAAGCCTGCCTTGTTGTCTTTGTTATTAAGTGATTCTAATTAATTTGTTTCAATTGTATTGTGGCCTTTATTTTGTTTATTTATTTATTTGTTTTTACTATATGGCCTTCACCTTTGGAGGTCTATGTATGTAATCTTGCATGTAACACCTCTGGCATATGATATAAGATTGTATTAAAGATTTATCCATTTTAAGTACATTTTTTCTTAGAAGAATTGAAGATCTTCTGAGTTCTGATAAACCCTAAATCATTCAAAATGAAAAAGAAACAAAACAAAACGAGCACATCTAGAAATTTAGAACCCATTATATTTATAATTTATATTTTATCTCGGTTTGAATTTTCAATATTCGTTTTTTTGGTAATTAAATGAAAATTTATAAATAAATATAACATATATAGAAGGATGATACAAAAGGCCAAAGGGTCGAAAAACACTAAAGAATATCTTGAGTTCAAACGACCACCAAGACATTACTACGTTCACAGTCCAAACAAAAGAAAAACAGAGCCACCCCAGAAAACACCAACTATACAGAAAGGAATGACCAAAACCCCAACAAACAGAGCCCACCAGATCAAAAGACGGTCTTACAAAAATATAGGCCCACCCCCCGTGAAAACAGCACATTGGCCGCAGGCCATCACGCATACTTTCTGCTTCTGCCGCCTCTATCCCTATGCCTGCTGCATTTACTGCATTTAGTAAGTTTCAAAGTATCGATATGTATTAGTTCATATCGGCCGATATATTGTATCTTGTATCGGGTTAGATCACAATTTAGAGAGTAATCGAGAATTAAACCGATCCCGCAATCCCTATGAACCGATTTTGAAAAAATAAATAAAACATTAAAAATATCAATATATGGGCCTGTATGATACTTTGAACCTTGGCTTTTAGAACCTCTTTTAGTCTTTCCCAACATAAGGTAAAGCATCAAGAAAGTTATTTTCAATTTAATTTATTCATGAATCATGATATATAACACAAATTTAAATTCACTTGCAGCATTAACTGAAGTGGTGTATTGCCAATGAGGGGTAGATCAGTTGGTACGTGGATGATTTGTCTCTTTCGAGTTCTGCTACCACCGTGAAGAAAAAGAGTAATGTATAGGTCATCAAACTTGAACCACTCGAGATAAAACTCTTTCTATACCATATCTTTTCTATTGCGTGTTTAAATCATTAATTAGGTGTTTATATTATAATACAGAGCGGGGCTGTAAGTCTGTAACCAGATCCATTCACACTGGATCCAGCTACATCCCATCTGATCCGACTATAAAACCAGTGGATATGAATTCGACCCAGAATCTGGTCTGAACGAGTCGAATCAGATTCAAATTTAATCTCTTATCTTGTTGTGTATAAAATTATGAAAATATTTAAATAAAACTTTAAGAAACCAATTATTAATAAGGGGAAATTTTCAGATGAATATCCTGTTCTTTGGGTTTAGTGTTATTTTGGTTTCTGAACTTTAAAACATCATAATTTAGTATCTGAATTTTCAAAACGTGTCCATCTAGTACCTGGTATTAACCAGCCTGTTAATCAATCATTAAGTGACATTTGAAAAGACAAAAATATCCTTTTAGTGTTATCTAATTCTTTTTATCAACCATTCAAATGTTGATAAAAAATAAATAGTCTCAAATCCTTACCTCTTCTATTCAAAGATTTGAGATTGTTCATTTTTATTAACATGTGGATGGTTGATAAAGAAAAATAGATAACACTCAAAAGGCATTTGTATCTTCTCAAATATCACTTAATGACTGGTTAATGGATTGATTAACGACAGGTAATAGATTGACATATTTTGAAAGTTCGAATACTGAATTTTGTCGCGTTTTAAAATTCAGGGATCAAAGTGACAATAAGCCCAAAGCACAAGGTAATCAGGAATTTTCCCTTTTAATAAATCTTGTTACTAAAGATTCAGTTAAGCTTATTCAGCTGTTTTTGAAGTATTCCAGAGATGAGCAATTCGGTACTTATTTGGGAGAGCTGAAATGCAATGGCTTCTAGCTTTTCAAAGTTGGCCCTACACGAACAGCTTTTTAAATTAAATCATGTTTGGTGAAAATTTCGGAGATATCAAGTTGGCTATCACTTGATCACACCTGATATTTTTTTGGCCGTCTGCTTCAACCTTTATAGATAGTTTATCCGAAATGCAGATGAACCAGTTTAGATTAATGTTCAGCTTACCTTCCCAGATGGGAACTCAAAGAGGTTGAATCAGCAGCCCTTACTCTCAAAGGGGCACTCAAAGAGGTTGACAATTTGGACTTTCTGGATTTTTAACCAAATATAGTGCCTGTTTGGGAGGATCAACCTGAACATTCAGCTAAACTAACTTCATCTGTTTTGAGGCACTCGGGATAAACTATCTAAAAAGGTTGAAACAAACAGCCCAAAAAATGACTAACAACCAATTTGGACTAGCTGGAATTTTTTTACCAAACATAGCTTTTTAAGTAAGGGTGTGAATGGACCGGTTTTGGATTGGACCCCATCCAGTCCAAAATCAATTTGAACTGACTGGACGAACCAACAAGACATACTGGATTGGACCAATATTCCAGTCTAAAATATTTATTAGACTTGATTGGACTTGGTCAGTCTGTAATAAATTTATATTGGATTAAGCCAATATCTGGTTCATTGATATAAGACAAGAATATAGGTGTCAATGGACCGGGTTTGGGTTGAAACCAATTTAAATCAAAACGAATTTGAATAGATTGGATGTTCTAGACATTGAATTGGACCATTCCAAAATATTCATTGGATTGGATTGGACCTAGTCCATTTATAATGAACTCACATTGGACCAAATCCAATCCAATTGACACCCCTAGCTTTAAGACTATCCGTGTAGTGCCTTCTTCAAAAAGCTAGAAGCCACAAAAGCCCTACAAAACGGACACATAACTTCTAGGCACCATGTCATCCCATGGGGCCCACCTCAAAAAGACAGAAGCTGTTGTTGTGGTTCAGCCCTCCTAAACAAATTCAGATTGGTTGAATGCGGGTTATGAAACAAATGATGAGGTCTTAAGCCAGTAATAAATTCATGAGCCCCACTATAAAAGATGCAGTTTTCATGTATTTAAATACTGGCATGGATCCTTATTATTGGTTCCACAGCCCGCCTCATTTGGGAGAGATGCATGCACCTAAACATAAATCGCCTATAGTTTGTGCAAAGAATAAAGATAGAAGGTACGTATACCATCCAAATCTTAGCCTATAAGAGGCCCCAATTTATCCAAAACCTTTGTAAATTCCACCGCCCAAGTGTATCCAATGCCTTTGGAAATAGCAGTGGTTGCAAATCAGTCAAAGATTTCTTGCCTATCACCAAACATAACAAGGAGCACAGATCTTCGAGGATGTAGACTGAATTGAGTGATGGAGAATGCCTGGTTGTACTCCCCAACTACACCAACTTTTACAGATTTGTAAAGGTTCCCTTATTTTTTTCTTTTTTTTCCTACCTTTTCCTTCAAACCAAACATAGCCTTAAGTGTGTCATGGCCTCATGGGTGATCTCTATAACTATTTTTTATGCCAATGACGCATTGTAATTATCATATGAATGTATCATTTATATGAAGGTTTAAAAAACCAATATTCATGATATGCAATTTTTGAGTTTTCAATGACCATTTTTCTTTTTGTTATTCCTTTCAGTTTAAAACAGTTTTATATGTTAGAATTGATATTAATATCTAAAACTATTAAAGCCCTTAACTCTCATTATTTAACATTTGGATATCTTTGACACCGACAAAATACATATCACCAAAGATTAAAATATCGGTATGATATGTCCAGGTGCATCATATCGGCCAATACGCACTGGTGTATCATATCGGACCGATACAATATCCTAGATTTACAAGAGTATGACATAGCAATTCAATATAAAAAGGGGAATGACATAATTTGAACCCTAGTTACTCAATGCTTCTACACTTACATCTCTTTAACCAACAAGCTACTTCTTATTTCATGTCAACAAAGGTAATAAATTTACTTTTATTAAGATTAATGTCTACATTAAATAAAAAAAAACAGCATACATTTGTTTTTAACAAATCCAAATATAATTTAAAAGGAATAATATTAAAAATTAGTATATTATAAATCGACGGAATAAATAATTCATAAAATCCACACACACACAACATATATATATATATATGAAAATTTGAATTTTGATTTAAAAACTTTATATAAATAAAAATATTAATAATAGAATAATTATTTCAATACTTAGAATTTATAAATTTGCATATAATATATATCTTATTTTTTTTATAAATTATTAGTTAATAATTTAATTTGCATTAAATATCAATGTATTTATTATTTACAAAGATAAAAATATTGCTTACAAGATATTTGAAAATATAATATAAGTTGAATCTATCAAAAAGATTTTTTTAATTTATAAAAATTATAAAAATAAAAATATTAATAATAGAATAATTAATTTAATAATTAAAATTTATGAATTTTCATATGATATGCATCTTCAAAATTCGATCCATTTCCTTTGGATTTTGATTATTCTTTTACATAATCAAATCCAATTGGATTCTGGTGCTTGCATCCGTTCAAGGGTGAAATCAAATGTGGATTTGTTCTCATTTGATTTGATTAAAATCTATATCCAATAAAAAAATATTTTATATATTATAATTATATGTTTACACATTTAGTGGAACATATATATGATCATATAAAGTTTGTAATTAATAAATTTAATAAATTATATTAATCCAATTAGGATGCATGTTATATCAATATTAACCAATTACATTAAAGAAGTTACATAATTTATTTATGGAAAAATTCCTTATTAGTACCTTGTATTTTGCACCTAGTGATACTTTGGTCCCTGAACTTTAAAATACAACTCAGCATCTGAACTTTCAAAATGTGTCAATTCAGTACTTGTCGTTAACCATTTGTTAAGTGGCAAATGAAAAAAACACAAATGCCATTCAAGTGCCATCTAATTTTCTTTATAAACGACCTAAATGTTGACAGAATATTAACAATCTCAAATCCTTGCATTTTCTATTCAAGAAAGTTGGGGTCATGTATCAATGGGCATTCTCGTGACCCCAACATTTTTAAATAGAAGAGGCAATGATTTGGGACTGTTAATTTTTTGTTAATGTTTGAATGATTGATAAAGAAAATTTGATAATATTCAAGGGCATTTGTATCTCTTTCAAATGCCAATGGTTAACAACTGATTAATGACAAATACTAAATTAATACATTTTAAAAATTAGATACTAAATTATCATATTTTTAAGTTCAAGACCAAAGTATCAGGAATTTTCCTTTTATTTATTTTTCATTTATTTTCATTTAGCAAAGCATATACCCATCATGGGTACTTCAACAACCATAAAGATGTGAACTGTGACGGATTCTTTTATAGCTGGTTCACAAATTTTGGCTCAGGGTGCAGTTCATGCACCATAGTCTTGCCATAAATCTCTTTAAAATAGGGCTTCTAGCCGATAAGGGCAAATATAATTTTATGACTATCAGATTCGAATTCAGATTTTATATAATTGGATAGAATCCGGATGTTATTGGATTCGTTTTCGAATCCGACCCAATTAAAGCCCGGAGGCAGTTGTCTGTTCATTCCGTATTTGCTTCTCCATTTTCGAGCTCTCCGGTCTCCACCCACACGCTGATCCAGGTATGACCGAATCAACGAGGAGCTCCTCTCTTTTAAAATGTGTAGCCCTTGTAGCGACATGTTCTGGGGTTTCACTTTACTTTTCAAGCTTCTTTTGATTGTCCAGCATGGGCATCACCTCTATAATTTGAATGCGAACTTCATATTCCAAATCTCATTGCAATGTGGAGGAGGACTGTGTTCCCCACTCTGCTCTCTTGCTCCAGTTGTTTTCTTACAAGCATTTAGTGTTGGTGATGGTCCAGTATGTCAAGAATTAATGGCATACTGAACCTGTTACAAGGATGCAACAGCATGAAAAGGCTTCAAAAGATCCAAGCATTTGTCATCGTCAATGGGTACCAAGACGACCTTGCCATTTCAAACAAACTCCTGAGCTTCTGTGCTATCTCCGTCTCAGGAAGCCTAGCTTATGCCCATCTTCTCTTCAACCAGATTAACAACCCAGATACTGCAGCTTGGAACTCAATGATTAGAGGCCTCTCTCAGAGCCCATCTCCTCTGAAGGCAATTCTCTGTTATAATAGTATGATGTTTGAGGGTCAGAGCCGACCTGACGATTACACATTCTCGTTTTTGCTCAAGGCTTGTGAGAAATCCAAGGCAGAGGAGAAATGCAGAGAAGCCCATGGGTCGATTATAAGATGTGGGTATGCTGAGGATGTCACGGTATGCACGAATTTGATGAGATCGTACTCGGCAAATACATCCATTGAATGTGCACAGAAGGTTTTTGATAGAATGACCCAGAGAGACTTAATTTCTTGGAATGCGATGATCTCTTGCTACTCGCAAGCGGGCTTGCACGATGAGGCATTGAAGATTTACGATCAAATGAGAATTTCGGATTTGGGGCTTGATGCCTTCACCCTTGTTAGCTTACTTTCGTCTTGTGCCCATGTGGGGGCACTGAATTTCGGAGTTCACATGCATAAATTTGCACGTCAAAATGGGTTCTTGAACAATGTGTTTGTGGGAAACGCTCTTATAGACATGTACGCCAAATGCGGCAATTTGGATGGAGCTCGCCAGGTTTTTGATGGGATGAGAAGGCGTGATGTATTTACTTGGAATTCTATGATTGTGGGGTTGGGTGTCCATGGTCATGGTGATGAGGCTATTCAAATTTTCCAGCAAATGTTGATGACCGGGATCCATCCAAGTTCGGTTACATTCCTTGGCTTGCTTTGTGGATGCAGTCACCAAGGTTTAGTTGAGGAAGGTCTCAAGTATTTTCACATGATGCGTTCTGATTTCAGTCTGAAGCCTGGAACTAAGCACTATGGGTGCATGGTGGATTTGTATGGACGTGCTGGAAAATTGGAAGAGGCACTTGAATTTATTCAGAGGTCTCCTGTTGGAGATGATCCAGTTATTTGGCGAACCCTACTTGGTGCTTGCAAAATCCACAGAAATGTGAAAACAGGAGAGATTGGTATGAGGAACCTAGTTCGTCTTGAGGCACTAAATGCAGGAGACTGTGTGCTTCTGGCAGCAATCTACACTCAAGCCGGAGATAAACAAGGTGCAGCAAGGATGAGAAAACTGATAAGAAGTCAAAAATTCAAGACAACTCCAGGTTGGAGTTGGATTGAAGTTGATGACAGAATTCATAGATTTGTCGTCGGGGACAGGTCACATAGTGACACTGAAGAGATCTATTCAGAATTGAAAGATGTAATCCATCGAGCAGTATTGGCTGGCTATGTTGAAGAGGAATCTCTAACACCAGTATCTGAATTCACCAACGAGCAATCAGAAAATTCAGACCGTTATCATAGTGAGAAGCTGGCAATTGCTTTTGGACTGGCACGAACACCAGAAGGAAATTGTTTGCGGATTGTGAAGAATTTGAGGGTTTGTAGAGATTGCCATTCCTTTACAAAGTTTGTCTCCAAAGCTTTTAAAAGAGAAATAATTGTCAGGGATCGAGTTCGCTTCCATCACTTCAAGGATGGCTCGTGTTCTTGCAATGACTACTGGTAAAAGTTGATATTAGAACACAACAATTCCATATAAAGCCTTGACCGGTTTGCTATCAACACAACAATTCCATATAAAGCCTTGACCGGTTTGCCTCAAAGAGTTAACATAGTTCTTTAAGGCAAGAAGGTGAATCTCTTTTACACGGGGTGCCTTGTCATTTAGGCAATGAGTTATTTAAATAAAAATATATAAATCCTAGGGGAGTTCCCTAGGTTGCATAAGAATCAGCAGTGGACTTTGACTAATAATTATCATAAATAAGTATGAACCTCATGTCAAAACATGGAAAAAATAAAAAACATTAGAAAATATAGAGGTTGAAGCTGAATCCTTGAAGTAGAAGACATTTTCGTTTTCTCTGTTGTGTTGATTGGTTAAGACCTTCAAATTCTTTGTTATATATTGGTTCAGGTTTCCAAGTCTTAAAAGGTTCAAAGCCACTTCACCAATTAAGGGTCCATTTGGTTTATGATCGAAACAAGAATCAGAATCAAAATCCCTTGAAATCAGAATCGGAATGATCTATTCTCATAGTCTGTTTGGTTTAGACAAAAATTGGAATGTGGATTGAAATCAGCTGAAAAGGGATTTCATTCAGGAAGGGGAGGGAATGGCCATTCCCTCAAATGGGGGAATGCCACTCCACCAAGAGTGGGAATGAGATTCCAATTCTGCCCAACCAAACAATTGAAATCTGAATAAGCCATTCTAATTCCAATTCTAGACCCCTATTCTTGCGATCCAAACAGGTCCCAATATGTATTGGATACGAATAAATAAGAATACGATAAAAGAAAGGAGTATAGTAATCATAAAAATATTACAAATTAAAATATCCCAAATAAAAATATATATATATAAAAATATCATGCAATGCTTTATTCAAAAACATGTAGGTACTTGGACAAGACAATCCTTCAAGGATTCCTTGTCATGTATGCATCGCCTTGACAACTATATCAGTTTGGAAGGAGTACAAATATTTGTACAAAACTACAAATACATCCAAAATAATACAAAATAAAAGGTTTTGCACTCTATATATTTGTATTTGTACTGCTTCCAAATGGGGCCTAAAGGAAAGGTACATATCTGTTCCCTAACGCTTGTAATTGATAGGAATGCAATTCCAATAAGCTTTAATCTAACAGTTTGGGGTGTAGGCTTAATTCGAGTTCGTTGGTAATCAAGTTCAAATGGAAATGAAGAGGATACTTCAATGAAGTAACAGAGATATGTGTTAACGATGAAGTGGATTGAATTCCCTCTAGCCCAACTGGGAAGTCAAGGTCCTGGGCGTAGGCAAATTAAGCCCATATTTAATGGGATGGCCCATTGTCCCTGCTTTAAGATTAGCAAACTGAATGGACCTCAATTATGAATGGACCAATCAATCCATTATAGACAATTGCGGAAGTTGAAAAAATGGATGGAAGGTGTAAAACACCGTGTAAGGCTTCCGGTTGATTCATTTAATTTTGATACTAGAATTTGCCTAGGAAGTGAATATTAGGTGGGGAATCCCTTGAATGGAGTCCGGATCTGATCCCTTTTCCCAATGGTTGGTTCCCTACTACCTTGTAGATAGGAACACCGGTAAATGGAAACAAGTGGTTTTATTTTAAAAGAGAACAATTCATGAATTTTGAGTCCAATAAATTGATGGTTTTGGAAAAAAAAAAGCAAATGTTAGCAATAAAGATGGTATATGATTTATGAAACATAGTGTGAACATGAAAAAATCTATTACAATTTTTGTTTCAGACTTTCGGTTTTAAATTTTTCAAAAAAAAATTAAAAACAAATTGTATGAGCACATGGAAAAATCCAATAAAATGGTGATTTTCGAAAAAAAAAATTCAAAGAACACATCTTTGGTTTCAGATTTAAAAACCAAAAAAAAAAAAACACGTGGAAAAATCTATTACAACCAAAAACATGTTTCCATTTTTTGTTTTAAGAAACAACTCGTTTTCAACCCAGATAGTTTTAATTTATTTTTTGAAATTTATAATAGTAAAAAACAATTCACAATTCACATTGAAGAACACCCCAACCATGGGTTGAGGGATTTTCAGGATGTTGTGGTAAGCAACTTAAATTCACGTTTTAATTAAAAGCTAATTAACCACAGAATTGTAAAAATACTGAAAATATTAATAATTACCATACATTCTGCACTTAATATTGTGTAATAAGCATATGCAGGCTCTCTGCAGAGCTGTAGATACAGCCACCACCCCAACATTCATTTAGCAACAGAGTTTCATGGTAATAGAATCTTTAATAGCATAATTACTTGGATATAGGCATATAGCAACATCAAACAGAGATCTGATCTCTGAATAGTATAAAACATAATTTTAGCCATATCACTTGCTAAAGTCCAGACATATTAAGAGAGAACCTAAAGAAAAGCATAACATAGTAGGAACTTGAGGCAGAGATCTCAGAAACCACCACGCAGACGAAGGACAAGGTGAAGGGTGGACTCCTTCTGAATGTTATAATCAGCCAATGTGCGACCATCTTCGAGCTGCTTCCCAGCAAAGATGAGCCTCTGCTGATCTGGTGGGATCCCCTCTTTGTCTTGGATCTTAGCCTTCACATTGTCGATGGTGTCTGAACTCTCAACCTCAAGGGTGATCGTCTTCCCAGTCAGGGTCTTCACAAAAATCTGCATTCCACCGCGAAGCCTGAGCACCAAGTGCAGCGTAGACTCCTTCTGTATGTTGTAATCAGCCAAGGTGCGACCATCCTCGAGCTGCTTTCCGGCAAAAATGAGCCTCTGCTGATCTGGTGGGATACCCTCTTTGTCCTGAATCTTCGCCTTCACATTGTCAATGGTATCCGAGCTCTCAACCTCCAGGGTGATGGTTTTCCCAGTTAGAGTCTTCACGAATATCTGCATTCCACCACGGAGTCGGAGGACAAGGTGAAGCGTTGATTCCTTCTGAATATTGTAATCTGCAAGGGTCCGGCCATCCTCAAGCTGCTTTCCAGCAAAGATGAGCCTCTGCTGGTCCGGTGGAATTCCCTCCTTGTCTTGAATCTTTGCCTTGACATTGTCAATGGTGTCTGAGCTCTCAACTTCAAGCGTGATAGTCTTTCCAGTCAGAGTCTTAACGAAGATCTGCATCCCCCCACGAAGACGAAGTACCAAATGCAGGGTGGATTCCTTCTGGATGTTGTAATCTGCAAGGGTCCGACCATCCTCAAGCTGCTTCCCGGCAAAGATGAGCCTCTGCTGGTCAGGTGGGATCCCTTCTTTGTCCTGGATCTTTGCCTTTACATTGTCAATTGTATCAGAGCTCTCAACCTCGAGAGTGATGGTCTTTCCAGTCAGAGTCTTGACGAAGATCTGCATCCCCCCACGAAGTCGAAGTACCAAATGGAGGGTGGATTCCTTCTGGATGTTGTAATCTGCAAGGGTCCGACCATCCTCAAGCTGCTTTCCGGCAAAGATGAGCCTCTGCTGGTCAGGTGGAATCCCTTCTTTGTCCTGGATCTTTGCCTTTACATTGTCAATTGTATCAGAGCTCTCAACCTCGAGAGTGATAGTCTTGCCAGTCAACGTCTTGACAAAGATCTGCATACCCCCACGAAGACGGAGGACCAGATGCAAGGTAGACTCCTTCTGGATGTTGTAATCAGCCAAAGTACGACCATCCTCGAGCTGCTTTCCGGCAAAAATTAGCCTTTGCTGGTCTGGGGGAATGCCCTCCTTATCCTGAATTTTTGCCTTGACGTTATCAATCGTATCAGAGCTCTCAACTTCAAGAGTGATTGTTTTTCCGGTTAGAGTCTTGACAAAGATTTGCATTCCACCCCTCAGACGGAGAACAAGGTGGAGGGTGGACTCCTTCTGGATGTTGTAATCAGCCAACGTCCGACCATCCTCGAGCTGTTTCCCAGCGAAGATCAACCTCTGCTGGTCTGGGGGGATTCCCTCCTTGTCTTGGATTTTAGCCTTTACATTATCAATGGTGTCAGAGCTCTCAACTTCGAGAGTGATAGTCTTTCCAGTGAGTGTCTTAACAAAGATCTGCATCTGTAGAAGGAACAAGGAGAAACAAAAATCAGCAAACGGAAAAAGACCTCAACCATTAACAAAAAACATCTCCAACATCTAAAACATTCAGCAGCATAAACAAATGATTGTAAGGGTAAATCCCAACAGAAGGATCTGTCAAACCCATCATCGAAGCCAAGTCCATCAAGTGCATGGACTGAACAGAAAAATCAAAAATCTTGCAAACCCATCGGATTGTCAGAAAACATATCCAGCAAGGTGAAGTAAAATTTTCTATTCTTAATATCGTAAAGAATATTACATGACTCGATTCACCAGCGATCACAAAGGTTAAAACAGAAAACCCAAAAATTACACATCGTTTCACGAATCTTGCAACAAAACCAAGAGAAGTACACTAGGAAGCAACGAAAACTTATTAAAAATAAACCGATATCAAATATCTTTTCGTATGGATCAGACGAAACAAACCGAATCTAGGGAAGATAAAAGGACAAAAAACACCTTATCTACAGATTACAAGAAGCCAAAGATCGGAATCATGAAGAAAGGCCGCATATGCTTCCATGTAGAAGGCGCAGAGAACAAGAGCAGAAATATAATTAAAATTTTACAGATTCAAAAATCAAAATTCATCTGCCTATTTATGGTGAAGAAATTAGTAATTAAACAAAAAAACGACTAGGCCTAGATGATAAAAGGAAAAGAAAAACCAGAAAGTAGAATAAGAAAAGAAGAAAACAGAAGAAGCGGGTCGATTCAAGGGAAAATCAGATCACAACAAGAACTACATAAACAAGAAAAACAAACCAATATCATCAAAGGAAAGAAAGAGATCTTGATCAGGAACCCTCACCTTGAAAGCTGTAGAGAGAAGGAACCCTCACCCTTTTTTTTCAAAGAAAGAGAAAGAAGACGAACACAAGGTAAAAGGGACAAGAGCAACCCCCTTTTATAGTGGAGCTCCTTGTTTGGTTGAATCGGTGACCGAACCTCCTAACCAATACAAATCATCCACGCTCCGCTTTTTATCTATGGATTTTCGAAATAGTCGGTCTCGAGGATTGGATGGCTGTGATAGATGCCACGTATATGAACGATGACTTTGGATTTCTCACCTGGTGGGCCCACATAGTTATTGGATCCGAACCTAGGTCCACAAACCACAATACAATGGATCAGTCATCAGCCTCCAATTTTTGTTTTTTTGTCTTCTTTGGGTGGGCGATAAGAAAGGATAAATTCATTCGTGGGGCACTGCACATAAGTCCGGCAAAGCCCAGGTTGAAAGTTGAAAGCTATCAAAAGGCCCCATTGGTAAAACGGTGAGCCCAACCCATAGTTTTGAAGGAATTGCCCAGCCCAATTGGTAAACTAAAGCGGGTAAAAGTAAAAAGGACCTGAATAGACCTGTTTATGGGCCGGGGTCAGCCAGGCTCGGGCCTTTGCTATTCGTTAACAGAAATTTTTCAGGAATCCGCCCCGATCAATGGGCCTACAATTTAGGCCCGAGCCCAGCCCTCATAAAAAACCCAAAATCCGGGTCCGAATCCACAATTTGACTTGGGAGTGAGAGAATTGTGCCTGAGTTAATCGGTTCCTGAGAGTCTAAGAGTGAAAATGAAAACTGAGAAAGCAAGAAGATAGAAGATGAAAATAGTGCCAACCAGAGAGAGAGAGAGAGACAATCTAGTTCTGGTGGTGCCCATTGCCAATGCCTAAGTTTGTAGAGTGAAAAACGATGCACCTGGGTTCGTTGGTTCTAAGAGTCCAAGAGTGAGAAACTGAGAATGAGAAGAAAAGTGAGAAGATAGGAGATGAAAAAGGTGCCAACCGGAGAGAGAGAGAGAGAGAGATGACCTAGTTCCAGTGGCACTGGCCACCAGTGCCTAAGTTTGTAGAGTGAAAACAATGCACCTGGGTTCGTCAGTTCTGAGAGTCTGAGAGTGAAAAACTGAGAATAAGAAGAAAAGTGAGAAGAATTTAGGATTAGGGTTAGGCGGTTTAGGAATTTAGTGTTTAAACTATATAAAAGTTGGGTCAGGCTTTTTTAACAAATCCTGAGCCTGGCTCAAAAAATCGAGTCGGGCTTTTAGGCCCAAAGTCAAGCCCGCAAGCTAAAACTCATGTTCAAGCCCATCCAGGGACTACGCTGGCCCATCAAGCTACCCGGCCCTAGACAGGTCTAGACCTGATATTATTCCATTAATAGCCAAGTTTGGGAGTGTTATTTGAAAAATAATTTTTTATTGAATAAATATTTAAAAATAAGTTATTATTCTAATAAACATTTATAATCATTTGGTGAAATCTCACTTATTTTAAACGGGGTAGTATATGTATTTTAAAAAATGAGTCGTTGTTGGTCAAGATGGGCCAAAAAAGAAATAAGAACTTAAAAATAAGTCCAAAATCTAAACCTGGCCTGTGTATCTATATATCTTTTTTTTATAAAAATATTTATCTTAATATTTATGTATCTATCTCCTTCAACTTATATATCTACTAGTCGAGTGATGCATAGACTTTGTTAAGAGAAATTAAAGATAAAAAGAGTCTTGTGATATTTGTAAATGAGCTAAATTAGATAAATCCATCCTAAGATTTATTTTGGGTTATGTATTGTTTGATAAAGGGTAAATTGCAAACACCTTTTGTATTATGGGGTTTGTGACAAAGACCCCTGTATTTTGTTTTGCAACAAAAACTCTCCCTATGTGAAACAAAGACCCTCTTCCATTAGCCTTCCGTTGAAATACATTGTTACAATATTTTTTATACCTATATCACCCTTATAATTAAATATTTGGAAAAAAATATAATTTATCTTCTCCGACTTTACCATACACAAACAGCAATTTTTGGTAGCTATTGCAACGGCGGCAGACTTCTGAAGTCCTCCCTCCCTTTCCCTTTCTCTCCTTTCCCCTGATCTCTCTTCTTTTCTCTCCTCCCTTTCTTCTTCCCGGAAAAAAACACAGCAGATATTGAGCACGAAGCTCAGTCCCAACACCATCGCAACTGATCCACTGATTGAGCACGAGAGAGACAGGAGGGAAGGGAGGGAAAGCCAGAAAGGGGCGAATATGGGCATCACTTCGGAATGGGACAAGGAGGTTTTAAGCCTTCCAACAGAACTTCGGTGACTGATTGGGCATCACTTTAAAAGAAACATACTACAATATTAACCGACTGCTAGTTAATCCCAAGTCCTCTTGTTTAGAACGGCCAAGAACAACTGCAACCAAGTATGGAAATAACGACACTACCCTGTCTTCATCAGAGCTTAGATCAGTTCTGAACAAACATTATAGTCTCCTATTTTTTTATATCTTCTCCAAATGTACAATCTAGAGCTCTGAACTTCTACCACGATGTGGAGGCAGTGACGGAGGAATTAGATTATAATTCCGGTGAGTGCTACATCCTAGCGAATTCTCTACAGGCAACACGGCCCGATCGGCGATCCGTAGCTCCACCGCTTGAAAGGCTACTTCGTGCTGGCCACAAGGGATGGCTTCGCAGTTCGGGTAGGCTTTACCGGCTGCGGCCTCGCTGTAAGCACCGGGAACTCCCTGGTAAGCGACACGAAGCTGGGAGCCGTGCATCAGAGCGGGAGAGAGATCGATAATGGTCAGAGGCTTAGGGAGATTCTCGATGGGGACAAGATCTAGCGTTTTGTGACCATTAACGGCAGTTAAGTCAGCATTGCCACTCTTCTCCGTCTCCTGCTGTTGGTTAACGACCTTGCTAGAAAGGATGGCGCAGGAACTCTGCCAATCGTGTCGGTTGGAGCCGACGCTGCCTAGAAGTTGGAGGAGTCGAGGCGGTGGATACTAAATGCTCCCTTCTGGCTTTCCCTCCCTCCCTCCCCCTCTGTCTCTCTCGTGCTCAATCACTGGATCAGCTACAATGTTGTTGGGGGAGAGAGAGAGGAAGAGAGAGGGAGGACTTCGGAAGTCCGTTGCCGCTTTAACAGCTACCACCACCGCTGCTCGTGTATCATTTTTCTCCCAATTGTTATTACAAGGGTAATATTACAACGGCGGATTTCAACGGAAGGGGATTTTTGTCTCAAGGTTATAATGCAAGGGGTCTTTGTCGCAAAATAAAGTACAAGGGGACTTTTGTCACAGACCCTATAGTACAAGGGGTCTTTATGGTTAGGAGATGGTTGAGTTGGTCACTACTCACTAGATATCCTTATGATCAAACCCACAAAATACAAGGTCTTTGTGGTTAGGTCCATGGATGTTTCGTGCTACCCTTGTATTGTGAATTATGTAATATAAAAAGAAAATTGTATTATATTTTACTAGATATTTTACATTTTTAAATTGAATTTACATGGATTTTATTTTATTTTTATAAATATCTATTGCAATGGATAGGCTTTGTGCTAGATCCCCCGCCAACAAATTACATTCCAACAACCTACCAACATGATCCGACACTATATATCTGATACATGGCAGGTCCCACTTTTATGGTGGGTCCCAGTTTCATGGTGAGATGTACAATCTTAGATCAAGTTGGTAGGGTGTTGGAATGTGTTTTCTTGGCAGGAGATAGATCCCAACTCGGCTTTGTTAATTATTTTTAAATTGAATTTACATGGATTTTAATTTTATTAATAAATTTGTATGATCTTAATAAAATTAATATTTTTTGTTATTTTATTAATAGTTTTTGCTATTCTAAAAACATTAAATGGATTTTAAATTTTATTAATATAATTAACATATAATTTTATTTTATAAGTTATTGTTAGATAAATTTGCATTGGTTTTTATTATGTTAAAGTAAAATTTAAATTAATGAAAATTATTAAGTTACTAAGTTAAATAAGCTATTAGTTAATAATAATTTAAAAACATACAGTTATTAAATTAATTATAAGTAATTAAGTTAGTAACTTAATTTTATTATTTTTAAAGATTGTAGGTTAATAGAGCAATTTGAGATATAGTTTTTTTATTTGATACGAGAGAGGAAACGTTTTACATAATAATCTGAAAAGAATAAAGGGGCTCATATACAATACCTGTTTTAATATGGGTCATTGATTAACGTATGAAACTACTAAATTAATATCTAACTAAACAAATAATCCATCTGTTTTCCAAAAGTTAAAGCAAACCTTAAATTAATATCAATAATTATATGTAGTTCCTTTTCTTTGGTTTTGATATGTACATTATTGTTCTTGCTTAACAAGTCTGTTAATAATGCCAAACAGGCCATAATGTAGATCGACTTTTGCATTTATATGTGATTTGGTTACTCTATTGGGTCAATGAAAATGGGTCAAATGTAATCCATTATGGTCCTCTTCCTTACCCACAGTATTTATCTTTACATAAAATATTATATATGAACCTTTTGAGAGAAAATGAAGTGAAAAGAGCCCTATGACATTAAGCCCAATTCGAGTTGTATTGGGTTAAGATCTAGTTGGGCTTGGGTTGATAAATTTGGGCTTAACCTTTTCCTAGACCTGAGCCTAAAGGGTTGCATTTTAAGATTGGGCCTAGGTTGACTTATAAACCAACCCAACCCACCTGAGTTGCATCCCTAGTTCTTTATTTGGTTAGTAAACAAGTTGAATAATTCATTTTTTAGAAGGTGTTAATCAATTTATTGAATAAAATAATTAATTTCATAATAAATTAACGCTAACTAAATTATTAGGTTAGTAAAGGTTACTTTGGTTAATTAATTAATTTAGTTTAGTGAAATTCAATTTTTGATAATTTAATTATTTGATATTATACATTTGTGATAGGTTAGTTAGCCAATCATTAGATAATAATTAAGTTACTTTTAAGTTAATTATGGGATAATTATGTTACTTGATTTTTTAAAACCAATTAAGTTTTGTTTCATTTTTAAGCCTCTTTAAATTATTTTCCGCTAAAACATAATAATTTAATTTAAGATAATGAAGTAAGAGAGATGCATATATTTAAGGGATTTTTAGGAGAGAGTTATTAGGAATATGAGAAGTGGGTTGAGATTAGGGGTGTAAATGGATCGAAATCGAATCGGATTAGGCAATATTCGAATTCGAATCCGAGAAAAAAGAGGGGTAATGATTTGGCAAATTAGGAGTGGTTAGAATGGGAAAAAAGAGGGGTAATGATTTGGCAAATTAGGAGTGGTTAGAATGGGAAGGGAGAGAGAATTAAGGGGAATGCAAGAAAAGGAGTTTGAAAAAAAGGAGAGGCCATGTGATGTGGATAACCTTACTTTATATATATATATATATATAATAGTGGATTTCAACGTGAAACAATGTCGTTTTAATAGTATTTCTCTTTTCCTAAGAAGATGGCCCTTGAATCTACTCTCAAAAATGTCATTTTAACAAAAATAATGTTGAATTGCTCCCCCCTAAAAAAACAATGTGTCACTTTAATAAAGCAAAAACAACAACAACGTTTTCTAAGTTGCAATGGGAGAAAATGTGAATACTCATTAAAAATGCTAAAACTAGTATTTCTCTTTTCCCCCTCACTTTACTTCAAATCCACTCTAGAAACAAAAGTGTTGATTTGTACAATTTATATTCAATTTGCAAATACGAAAAAAAAAAAAAAAACATACAATAGAGTAAAAAACAACTCTATCTCAAAACTAACTAATACTATAAGATAAAAAATTTAATGTAAATAAAGCATTATGCATAGTACAAAGTATTGAAAAACTCTAAGAACAAAACAAATAAATAAAGGTCATTGTTATATAAAGAAAATGCCAAGGTGTTTATTGTATTCTAATAGCATAGTATATGCAAAGTCAAATTATTGACAAACACTTAAAAAACGAGAGGTAAAATTTAGTGTAACTAAAACAAAATATATGCACTTATATTTTATCACCATGAAAATATGACTATTGAAGAAATGCTCATTGATTATATTCTTAGTTTATAATATTTAGAAACAAAAGAAAAATTACAAAAATATAACAAATAAAACATGATCTATAATTTGCTCAAAGTATTCATTGATTCAATTCTTGGAAATTTTTTTAGTCATAATTGTCGTGTTGCTTTTTTTTTTTTTTTGACTTGTTGTTCTTTTCATTTCTCTTGTTTCTCACATTCCTTTTGCAAGGTCATGTTGGTTAGCAAATTCTTGGAGACATTTGAAAATTGTGCCACATCTAATACTTTTCACGACGTTCAATGCAAATGTCACCAATACCAAACTTTTCATGGCATTTGCTTTAACTTTTGATGACATTTAATGAAATGTTGCGAAAAGTGCTTTGGTGATTATTTTTTAAATTATTATTAATATTAATTAATTTTTTTTAGTTTTTTTCAATTAACTTGGAAGTATTTATATTAATATTAAATAGTTAATTATTGAATTTTATTATTTTATTGATTATTGTAATCAAATATTAATTATAATCCCATTTTCAATTAAAATTATTTTGAATATTGAAATGGAATTAAATTTGTCCAATTTATAATTAATTATAATTATAATATTTATATATTAATTGTATTTAATTTAAATTACTTAAAAAGTTATAGTAATGGTACAGAATAAAATGGCATAATTTTTTTCAATTACTGATGTAACCGTTTCTGGTCACATACCAATTTTTTTTGTGATGTACCAATTTTTTGGCTAAGTACCTCGTCATTTGACCTGCTCCTAGGCGGCCTATAACTCAGAGGATGGTGGAGCTCCCTAGTGTAGTGCAACCCAACTGCCCTCTGCATGAGGTGATCTTCTCTCCTTTGTAGGTGGCGGGAGTTGAGGGACCTGCGAGAACTCCATCTTTTCCTCATCTTTTTAGGCGGCGGGTGTTAAGGAACCTGCGATAACTGAATCAGTGGACCCGGGGGTGTTTACCCAGCGGGGACTCTCCAATGCCTAAGTTAGCATTCCGATTGTAAGGAGCTTGGAGAGAAATGAGAGAGCTAAAGAGCATGGATTACCTCCATTTTTTCATTCTCTCCCTCCATTTTTTCATTCTCTCCCCTTTGTCTTTGGGGGTCGGAGTCCTTATATAGTAGTGTCCTGTCAAATCAGGCATAATAGCCTCTGTCAAGTCAGGCGTAACTGCCTCTGTCTCTCTGCCACAACTGTTACTGCCAGAGCTAAGGTGGCGGGTGCAGGCGACTGCTGCAGAGTACGGCTCTGCCAGTCAAGGGACAGCTCTCAGGACTAGCAGGCACGGTGCCGCCTAGCGAGAGACGTGGGCGCAGGCCTCCGGATCTGCCAGGTACGGTTGTCAGGTAGGAGATCTTCCTGCAATACGCCGAGCTGCCCCTAAGTGCTGAGTTGCTTGTAAGTGCCGAGCTGCCCCTAAGTGGCGAGCTCTTCGTAAGAAGCCAGACTGCCTGCGGAGTGGCCAGCTGCCTATGCCGAGCTACCTGTAAGTGCTGAGCTGCCCCTAAGTGGTGAGCTCTTCGTAAGACGCCAGGCTGCCTGCGGAGTGGCCAGCTGCCTGTGGCGAGCTGCCTATGCCGAGCTGCCCCTAGCTATACTGAGCTGCCCGAGCTGTGCCGAGCTGCCCAGTTGTCAAGATGCTATACTTGATTTGCATGAGGTGCCAGGTGTCACAATTTCACTGGAGGGCCAAATCCGCCCTCATCACTTACCATTAGTAATTGGTTGCAAAAGGGAAAATTATGGTTAAATAAGCTCTAATAATAATTATTAATTAATTATATATTAAATATTATTTTAATTAATTATTATTGAATAATTTATGAATTAAAATTCTTTTTTAGTAATTTATATTTTATTAGTAATTATCAATTAATCAATTGACTATTTAACCTTGAAGGCTTGCTTGTAGCTAAGGATGGCAATATATATAGGCCTGATTTGGTGTAGGTTTGCCTCAACTTTAACTCGACTCTCTCCAATGTTCTCATGTAAACACAACCTGAGCCAACTCAATAACATGTAATTTTCAAACTAGCCCAGCTTAATAGGGTTCAATCTAATTTCAACTTGACCCTATCCACAATCTTTTAATTTTATTTTTGTTTATTTGACAAAAAATCTTTTAATTTTATTTTTATAATATATTTTTGAAAACTTAAAAGCAATTTATTTAATCCAAACCCTATCTATCCAAAATGAGTCAGCAAGTGATGTTGGGTTAGATTGAAGTTCAAGTTACGGTCGAGGCTGAAAAGTTTGAACATAACTTAAGTTCGGGTTGGGTTAAGATTAAGGCCTTGGTTAGGGATGGCAATTTTCCCCATCCTTAATGGGTATTCGGGCTCCCCGACCCGATGGGGTCGGGGATGGAGGGTACTTTGGCGGGGTTGGGGTCGAGGATGGGGCTACCCCTGAATCCCTGATCGGGGACGGGGACAGGGACGGGAAATGCAATCCCCGCCCCGGCCCATCCCCGATTAATATATATAATTATGTATTTATATAATATAATATTATATATAATAATAATTATTATTCGTTTTTTAAAAGATTAAAACTTGAAAAACACTTAAACAGTAAAAGGCTTGCCAGCTCATCTTTGATAGAACCCTAGGTTTCTCTTCCTTCGTCAGTTCATCTTCATCGCTGATTCGCCGACCGCCGACCATCGTCATTGACTATCGCCACTCACCCATCGCTTCAGACATCGGACAAAAGATAGAGATAATCGAGTCTCGACAAAGGATAGAGAAGAGATACTCAAAGAAGAGTTTCAGTTCGTTAATCTTCCTTCAACCTTCATCATCGTTGCCAACCACCGTCGTCGTCGCCTCGCTCTTCAGATTCTCTCTCATCGCCGACCTCAGCTCTCGAAACGGTCCTCTCTCTCTCTCTCTCTCTCTCTCTCTCATTCTGAGTCTCTTAGAGACTCAAACTCAGTCTCTAGTTCATTGGGGATGGAGGGGGGATTCCTTTCCCCACCGAGGATTGGGGGTCGGGGATGGGGAATGTAGTCCTTGCCCCGAACCCGCCCTGTTGCCATTCCTAGCCTTGGTCAACATGACCATACGAGCCCCCCACTCCCTCGAGAATGGGATTCCCATTCAAGATGCTTTCTCAAAAAAGTCAACTAACTCTTCACAAATAAAAAAAAAAACAATATTAATAAAATATAACCAAAATTATAATACATTAGTAATTAAATGACAATAAAGTATTGTGAACATAATAAAATAAAATTTTAATAAAATAATAATGATAAATAAAAAACAAGAAATTATTATTTAAACTAATTATAAAATGTTAGTAGAGAGTAATAACAAAACAATAATATATTAATAAAATGTAATTAATTTAGTAATTATTTAATAATAATATAATAATAAAATAATAAAACAATAATAATTAAATGCTAATAAAACTAAAACAAAATTAAAAATTTTCAGTTGATTCTAAGTAACTCTGATGAACCAAACGACAACAATTAGAATCTGGCTAGATTTCCTATCTAAACCAAATAGGTGTTGGGAATAGGTCATTCCAATTCTAATTCTAGGGATTTCGATTCTGATTCCAATCTTGATCTTGATTGTGGATCAAATGGACCCATAAAAAAGTTGCGGAAGGAGGATTGAATTCCATCCTAGCTCAATATCAACTTGGGTTAGGGTTAGTGTTAACAGGTTCCAAATCTCATGATAGGTTAAGGGTTTACTTGAACTTGACCTAGCTTGCCTCAGGCGCATCAGCCTAAACCCAAACTCAGTCCAAATTGAATCGGTGTCAAAGAATCAATGTTTTGTATTATTTATTAATTAAATAGTTAATTGATTAATGCTAACAATTAGTTATTTGATTATGAATTAATTGAATATTAAATATCACTTTAATTAATTTTGATTATTAATTAATTAATCAGTAGGGTTGCAAATAAGTCAGATCCAATCCAATAAGAAGCAGATTTGGATGCCCCTCTTAATGCTAACAAATCGGATTGGATAAAAAAAAAAGCTGATCCGTTAACAAATCGAATTCGAATATAGACCAATCCAATCTGTCATGACTTGATTTGATCCATTAGTTATGAAATATTATATATTATATATTATTTACGAATTATATATATATATATATATATATATATATATTCTGTATATTATTTATGTATTATATATTTTAATATATTATTATATTATATAAATATAATATATTATTTATATTACATCATCAAGTTTTTTATTACAATTATAATAAAATCAGATATACGATAATATATTCGATTTGAAATTGAATCATACTATTGAAAATCCAATAGATTTTTATTAGTCGGATTTTCTTAACAGATTGGATCAAATATGCCCTTATCGAATTTGATATGATCCGTTTGCAACCCTATTAATCAGTAATGTTTTACATTATTGTGGATTTTATTATTATTATTATCTATTAATTATTAGTAATTTATTACTTAATTATCTAATTAATTAATTAGTTAATGAAAGAAGGGGGAACTTAGGTTGTAGTCATAGGAGCATAAATGGAATGGGAATGATTATATTGTGGTCCTTGCTAGCTCTAGGTTACCATATTAATTTTAAACCATTCCCATTTAATAAAATACAGTGGAGCGGGGGGTACAAAAAGTCATTTAGCTAATGTTTTTGAATGAATTTTTTAAAAAAAAAAGTTCTTGAATGAAACCCTAAGCGGCTAACGATAAGCCTAATCCACCAAAACCACCAAAAGAGGGAAAAACATTTCATTCCCCCTTTTTTTTCTCTACTAATGGGAATTCATGCGGTGCACGAGATTTATTAAGAGAAAGCTAAATAATAAAAAGAGTTATACACTAAAATACCCCTTATAGTTTCATGGATTTACTAAAATCTACCTTATAGTTAGCATTTTACTAAAACACCACTTATAATTTGCAATGGATTTAATCAATCTTCCATTAGATGACAATGAAAAATGATAGTGTTGACCCTAATGTTCATTTAAATAAATTTAATCAAAAGAAAATAAAAATAAAAATTTCATTTTTTCCCTTAATAAGACATGTGCAACCACTCTATTGGCTACATTTGTTCAATTTTATTTTTTATATAAAAAAAAGTTAGGGGTATTTTTGGAATAAAAAATCATAGGCCTAAGGGCAAAACAAACACTCCATAATGAAATCGTAGGCCTAAGGCCCCGACCTCCACTCTGAAATTAACCTCCATCCCCGATCCCTAATGGGGATGGATTCCCCGTGGGGACCCGAATCCCTAAAATGTTTTCAGATAATAGTATTTTTTAAAATAAATAAAAATTATAAATTATAAATAATATTTTAAATATATTTTGATATATATAATATAATATAATATAAATAGCATTTAATACACAGACACACACACACACACACACACACACACATATATATATATACCTCAATCCCCATCCCCAACCCCATTGGGTCGAGGAAGTCAGGTCCCGTTGGGGATGGGAAAAATTACCATTCCTAAAAGTGTGTTCTAATAAATAACCCTAATAGAAATACATAAGAGTATACAATTGTCTTATATTTTCAACTTTTTAAATAATTAATAATTATTCATATTTTATATACTACTTTTAATAATTTTTTTATAATACAAAAATAAAAATAATTAATTTCAGTTAAGTTTATTTATCAAACTGATGAAACCAACCAACCCAATTAACTCGACCCAAGTTGGTCGATTTTCTAGTATTTTATGTTGGCTTTGGTTAAAAAGTTTTTCAATTTGACCAAGTTGGATCAACTCCACTTTGGCCATTTGTAAGCCGACCAAAATCGAATGACCTAACCATGGATATATATATAATTTTAATATGAAAAAGTGGGACTTTTCCCATATTTCTTAGTCTAAAATGTTTTATATCATAAATCTATTTTTTAAATTTATTATTTAATAATCACACTGTAATTTTTAAAATTAAATTAAAATTTTAAGTTTAAATCTTTTGAATAGACTGACTAAACCAAAAAATCGACCTAAACCAATATAACATGAATGGATCGGTTTTCACAAAAGGTTAGTTAGTTTCAGTTGACCAACTCCTTAACTTGACCAGGTCAATTTGGTTGGCCAAATAGCCTACAAGCACATTAAACCAACTCATGAACACTCATAATTTTAGCTAAATTAATAGTTTTATCTCTAATAAATAACAATAGTTTAATCTCCCATAATTATTAAAAATTTATAGCCAAAATACACAATTATTGAAAATATATTGATAATGAAAACTATAATAATAACAAAAATTACAAAAATACAATAAGCACTAAAAGTATATTAACTTAGTCAATAAATACATTAAGTACAATAAATTAAATTTAAAAATTTCAATAATAGTAATTTAATATTCAATAATTAAAGAAAGTTTTCTATTAAATAACTTAACAAAATAAATTTATACATACTTATTGAAAATACATTTATCACAAAAGACAATAAATATTAATTTTAGTATATATAATTATATAATAAATATAGGTTAAGAGTTTAAATTATTATTAATAAATATTATTATTTTTAAGTTATTTTCTCGAATTATTACTTGATATAAGTGAAATTAATTATTTACAATATTATGTAAAAATATTAAATTATTATTAATTGCAATATTTTTTTATAACTATTTTTCTACTTTTTAGATTTTTTTTAAATTTACTACATAATTTATTTATTTTAACTATTATAATCTAGTTATGTTAAATATTTTGGTATTTAAAATACTTAGTTATTTAAATACTTAAATAATATGTAAAATATTTAAATGTTAAAATATTAATTATTTATTGAATTTAATTTCCATAAAACCATAATTTATACTATGATTACATAATTTGATTATTTAATTTGTAATATATTAAATTATTATTAATTTAAATATTATGTTATAATTATTTTTCTACTTTGAAGATTTTTTTTTTAAATTTATTACATAATTGCATTATTTTAACTATTTAAAATCTAGTTATGATAAATATTTAGTTATTTAAATATTTAAATAATCTATAATATATTTAAAAATTTTTGTTATTTAAATTTTATTTATTTAAAGCTATTACATATTATTAAATATTTAAAAAACATTTAAATTGATAATCCAGAAAAAAACATAATTTAAATTGTTAGTACATAATTTCGTGATTTACTTTGTAACAATAAAAAAAAAATATTTTTTGTGTGGTTAATAAATATTTTAAAGTTATTTTATAATTTTGTTAGAATATTTAAATAATTTTTAAATTTTTTAATCCAAACTTTCTTTAAATAGATATAGATAAAAAGTATGAGAGAGGATAAATAGAAATTAGAGATAATTTTGGAGATAAATAGGAATTAGAGATAATTTAGAAGATAAATAGGAATCATAGATAATTTTAGAGAAAGTGGGGGATAGTGGGGGAGGTAGTTTAGGAGTAATTTTAGGAGAAGATATTATTTAGGTTATTGGGAAAGTGCATCTCATTGGTTGTTTAAAAAACCAATGAGATATTCTAATATATATATATGCTGACATGCTGACATGGCAGGACCAGTTTTAATATATATATATATATTCTCTTCCCTAACATTTCACTCTCCTCTCATGTGGTCAGACTCCATCTCTACAAGCTTTCATCCACTACCAAAGGAGGGGAAATTGTTTCTCTCTTTCATCCCCCATCTCGTCTGGCCATAGGCCAAACTCCATTTCTCCAAGCTCTGACCTTGTACTGTGTTTATTCTAGTTCTAGAAGCAACAACGACCAGAAGAGGTAGTAGTGGTGACAATCATTGTTTTCAAGACCGGACGGGACGGACGGTCGGACCGGCGGAAAAACCAGGAACTGGTCACCTTCATTTTCCTCCAAAACTGTTGATTTTGGTAAGCAAACCGTTGAACCAGCTGGTTAACTGTTTAAACCATTTGAACCGTTTTGACCATTTTTCAAATTTTTATTTTTTTTTTAATTTTTTTCGTCAGAACAGGCCGGTCATTCGAATCGAACAATAGGACCGTTTGAGTTGAACGATCAGACCGTTCGAACCGATAACCAGACCCCTGACCGGTTCGATCACTGATTCGTTTTTAAAAACCATGGTGACAATGACCAGTGAAGGCAACGTAGTAGGCAGTAGCGATGACGAACACCGCCATTGAGGTTATGACTGGTAGCCAAAACCTCACCACATTTTATTGGCGTTATATGCATTCCATCTCTGTTATTGGCGTTATTTGCATTTCACTGTTATGGAGCATATATATAGACTCGATGGATGACTTGGGGGGCATTATTAATGGTTAACCAGCGTCTAACACAACCATAAAATGCAACTTATTTTATTAACCAAGTGCTTGGCTTTTTCTTGGCGCGATTAGTGATTTGTTGTTTTGTCTTCTAGGTTTGGCCTTTTGTGTTATTTCTGTTGAGTGTAGGAGGCACCCAGAGTCGAGTGGGTTTAATCTTTGTATGGGTTATCATTTGAAATATCAAATATATGACATGCATAATAGGTGGAAAGATTTAGTTTCTTTCTTCAAATTGTTAACATATGATCCATTGAAGCGTATTAGGCAAACTCCATCCCATCACGATTCATGAATAATCGGGTTTAATCTAAAGATGTATTATAGGGCTCTATTTGGAGCTAGCTTGTTATTGGAAGCATTTGAGGTGACTTAGCTGTTTAGAGACGAGGTTTAAAATGACTAGCCAAACAATGAACTCTTGAATACGAGTTTATTTCATTCACTACTTGAGTTACCCAGAGAGGTGCAGCAATGAAAAGTGGCCACCGGGAATGAGAATGAGGTTTTCTCAGGAAGACCAAAACCAACCTCAAAGGTCTTACAAAAATCTTAGAGATAGAGAAAACTATTAGGACTTCATTTCCATTCCTGTCAAGAGATTTCTCTATATTGTCTTTCATCCAAAGTTGATATTGCTGCAAGGGGCTACACAACAGGAGCAGCCCATCTCCCAAATTCGTAGCCCCCTTACCCTTACCCTAGAGGTAATGGGATTTGATCCCAGGACTCCATTACAACTACCCACAAATCCTACCAACTGCCCTTTTTTTTTTTTTTTGATAATTAGTACTAAATAGTTTTTCATTAAATGAGGAAATTTCCCCACCCACAGACAGGGGATTGTGATGCAAAAACATGTAATTAACTGCTCTTATACACTAGTAAACATGGATTTAGAAATTTAAGGAAGGAAGCAAGTTGTAGACTTGAGTGCAAAATCTTTTTTTAGTCTTTACTTTTAAATTGGTCTTAAATCTAGTTTTGGAATCAAATTAAGGGGGAAAACTCCAATTTCACCAATTACTATGAACTAGCTCAATTATCCACCAATTTCCTGCTAGATAGACATTCATAATCGAGGAACTTGTTTACAGAAAAAGTATACATCCCCATCAATTATGTAGGCACAACCATTATCAAGAATCTATCAAATAAAACATAGAAAATAAAAATCAGTTATTCTCCATGCATGCGTGAATTTAAGTAGAATACTACTACCATAAAATAAATAATTTTTTATTTATTAAGTGAAGTATCTATTAAGTACACATATGCGCATGATAATGCAAGAAAATATCTAGAAGATAATGGAAAAGAATACTATGGCAATGCCTGATGACAACCTTATTATGGCATATGCCTTGCAACATAAAATCTTATTATGTCAAAAGATGAAAGAAGTCTATCAACTGATCAAAAGGGGAGAAGTTTATTAACTCATTGACTTAAACTCACCACTTGCAGTTTTCACTAAAACCACTAGACAAAAGAAGTCCAAACAAAAAATTCAACAATAGATTTTTTGATTTTTAGGAATTTCATGGAAAGGGATATGCAAATCTCAAAATGTTTTTCAGTTGGTATTGCTTCTTGTAGGCAAAAAAGATATATACTATTTTTTAC
The DNA here is from genome assembly GCF_000365185.1 of Nelumbo nucifera. The sequence continues at coordinate 3,575,161 of NW_010729090.1, forward strand.
ATTGGCCTATTTATTAAACAAAAAATCTCATCCAAAAACATCCATAAAGATGGTTATTCATACAACAAAAAATATCCTTTAGAGAATGTCCACTAACCAAAAACCCATTATCAGGTTGTGTAGCCAAACTCTTTCTACTTTGCACCATTTATAGAACTTGAAAAAGAATCATATAATCACTTTAAGCTATAGTCTTTTAAAAGTTTAAAATCATCTCACTATTGTTGTGTTCCTATTTTTGTTAGTATGTAACCATTGAAATGTTGTAGGGATCAAAGAGAAACAAGTGTCTTTTGTTGTTTGATAAGGATGAAAAAAAATTTAATATATCCATATTTAATTTTTTGATAAGTTTGTGAAAAATAAAAATAATCTTAAGATTTATGATATGATTTGTGATTTGATTCGATTCAACTTTCTCTTTGGTTTATAATATGACTATGATTTCAAAACATTCCTAATACAATTGATTTATATTCATCACTTTTTAGTTAGAGTATTCGTCATCCTATTAGTTGTTCTTTCATTCATTCTACTCTTGAATTCATATTTCTTGTGCAGACCAAACATCATATTCAGTTAAAAAAAAAAGACTTGGTTGGAGAATAAAAATGAGGGTCCTTGGAGGCTCCAACAAATAATCAAGATTCAAGCACTACAAGAAAAACGGTCAAAGCCAACAGTCCTATAACCATTGGCTTAGGCCTTCAGACCGTTGCCTTAGATCTAAGGCGGTGCTCAAGCGTCCGCCCCCTTATCAGCTGCCGCCCTAGATTAGGACCGCTGGCTTAAATGCAAAAGACCGCCGCCTTAGATGGACGGTTGAAATCGGTTTAAATTGCTTTGAAGCGGCGGTCACAGCGAGCCGTCAGCTTAACATTAATCAGGCGGCGGTTTTGACCGCCGACTTAGATACCAAAAGACTGCCGCCTTAGATTTCTGTCAAACTCCCTCGTGTTCTTAGGTGGCAGTCCGAATGGCCGGCTTAGGTGTTAAATGATCGCCGTCTTAGGTGTTGTTTGTGGCTAAACCGGCGGTTGCATGATCGCCGGCTTAGATATTCTTTTCATTTTTATTTATACCAGGTTAATTCTAACATATTTTTTTGTCATGTTGATAGCTAAGCCAGCGGTCATTGGTATATACCTATTTTTTTCAAAAAAAAAATTCATATACCCGCTTAATTGCAACATTTTTGTGGTACCTAAATTGTTTATTGATTTAGCATTTATGTACCTGTTTGATACAACAAAACCATTTGATAAAAATCAATTTAAAATGAAATCTATTAATTCAAAGATTATATATTAAAATATTCAAAAGACATTGTTCAAATACAATATCCAATTGACATATAAATAGTATAAGAACTTAAAAAAATAATCAAATTCTCTAATAATGCAACACATCTTCCAATGCAAATCCACTTAACATGTTGGTTGAACATGCAAACCAGAAAATATAAATATTAGAATTATATTCAAGTATTTTAACTATAAAAATAGGAATAGTAACTAAAATTTACATGGGCTGAATTCTAAGCAATTAATTGGAATATCAATAGTAGTTCAAAATATTCTATAGCATCCATAAGGGCATACTAGCAATGCATCACTTATAATTGGAATTCGAACACTGATCACAAACTAAAAAGTAAATTTTAAATATTCTACATGTTTGGTCAACAACAGATAGTCCATGGAGATGAATCATAGCTACCACATATGGCTTGACACACCTAAGATGTGAGCTATGAAAGTTACTTATTGTTCCGAAATTAAGCAAGGAATAATTCATAAAAGAAGTTAGATATAGATAGGGAAATGTCTCTAGATTTCAATTCGAGATGGATACTTGGTGCAATCTTTGACCTCTTAATGGCATTTTCCTCCACCTTTGCATATTGCTGCCAAATGACAATGTAAGATACTGTTACTAGATAGGTGCAAACAATGTGGTCTAGGAATCTGTTTTTAGAAGAGTTGAGAGTAGAACCCATGGAAAATTCACTTTTGAAGCTGTAGAACAACAATTCTAGGTCTCCGGATGCTGTTTCAAGGTCTGCTTATAGGATGGATTAGAGATTTTTTTAGATGCCATCATACAAAATTCAGAAACAGATTAAAGCTGACCACTCTCATCTCTACCTTCTAATTTGTTTTTTTACAAAGATGCATCAGAGAAATCTGTTGTGAGAGCAGAATTTCCAAATTTACAGATACAGGAAACACAAGTCCCAAGGTAGCGTTTAAGGTTTGGGAAATGCTTTAAAATCCAATGCAGATGTTGACCCAAAAAGCTAGCTGGTGGTAGGTTTGATGGTCCCAACCAGCTGGTAAAATCAAAATCATAAAAAACCTGGGATCTGATCAACTATTCATGTCTCTTGTTCAACCTCCAGGGTCAAAGGTGGACTGAAAGCACAATGGTTTGGTTTAATGATTATGCAAACATAGAATCAAGAAATGAATCCATAAATCAAGACATCAATGTTCTCCTGACTTCCTATCCAATGTAAATTTTGTAATTTTTGGGTGGTTCTAAATTTGATTAATTTGAGCCTTTCAAAAGCTAGTTTCTAGTTTGTTGGTGTCTCAAGAATAAGGTTAAGCATCTTAAATAGTTGTATAGTAGTTTAAGTTGCATCACTTTTATTTCAGCCTCATAAAATTGGTTATTGAGTTATCCATCCAACAAGACCAAGATCTTTGAATCTATCATGTTTTGAGAGACCTTATTTTCCCTTTCTTCCTCCATATTAGATCTTAATTTTTTCTTTCTCACCCTTCTACTCCACCAATGCTAACTGCTAGGAGCCTAGGACCTTCTTCTACTCATGGATTGACCAATCATGGGTTCTGTTTTGTGCAAAGAAATGGGAGATAATTCATAAATTGTAAATCCAATACAGTGTAATGGGCCCACCATTCAGTCATATTTGACATTAAATTTTGCTTCCTACATATCGTTCAGGGAATGTTATGGATATGGAAACTTCGAGCTAAGTAAAAGGAGGGATAACCATATATGCCTGATTGTATCGAAAATCCTTGGGATCTTTTTTTGTCATCATTTAGGGTGGAGAGACAATGCCATAAGGCTTCTCATGATATTCTTAAAAGTCCCTTGTCCAATTCGTGACAAGTGGTGTATTTTGCATACTCCAGGGTTTGTGGAAGGAGAAAACAAGATAACCTTTTATAAGGAAAGATAGAACCATAAATAGAATAGCAGAGATATCAGATTACAGATTGGGTTGGGACCTAGTGCTAACAACTTCAATGGGCTTAAGATGGTCAATGTCTGGGAGGGATTGGAAAGAATACAATAGCCTGTCTATCTATTTTTATTGAAGGAAATCAATGGAAAACTACAATTATAATATAAGGCCCTCACTGATTTCCATATTTGATATTTAGAAGGGAGATACTTACAACAACTAGTTTATGTTCTATTCTCTTGACTTCCTTGGCATTCTTGGCCCTTGAAGCTTCTTCTTTCATCCTTTCATGTTCCTCAATAGATATTTCTCTTCCCCATCGAGCTTAAGCTTCACGACATTCAGACAAGGAGCTTGCGAGTGCTTGTCCTCCAATTTCTTCCACATGGGCAGATACAATTGCTCCACTACATGCCTTCTCTTCAACATCTTGAATTTCTTTTGTCAATTCCTATCTTTCTACCAAGGCAAAAGCCAAATTGTTGGGAGGAAATCTTTCCCGCGGTATATGACAGTGTAATACTTGTTTTTAAGCAGTAAGACACCACCTGTTAATTTCTGCATGACAATTAACATATCAGTATATACCTTTCGGTATTTTTATTGCTTTTATATAGGGATAATATAGCATAAAGAAAAGGAGATAGTATATCAAATGCAGAAGGCAAGCTACACCAAAATAGGCATGTGAAAACTGTAAATAAAGCTCTTCAGCATTATTTAACCAAAAAAGTATAAAATTTTTTAACTTGGATATATAGAAGCTTGAAGTTCAACATCTTTAAAATTACATCTCAAAACCAACCACATCTAAGTTTGGCTCAGGCTTCTTTTAGCTGAGTGAGTTCAATTATAAACTCAGGCTTGACTCGGCTCTAGAGACCCTAAGTTGAATTAGGTCATGAGGTGACTGATCTAAACTAGTAGATGAGCCAGTTAACTCAGCTTTGTTGGTAGCAAAAGATAAAACTTCATAGTGCCAAGAAGTCCAAGAAGAAGAAGCTTCTTTGTTCTTTTCTGTTGTAGATACTCTAGCACAATAAAATAATTCCTATGACTATTGCTAACCAATGCTACTTAGCTTCTTATTGCCACGGCCTTTCTTTTGTGGCTTGGGACTATGTGGTGTTTGTTGCAAGCAATCACCTTCACATGCTTCTAAAATTGGTTGATCTCTCTCTACTATTAATTAAGGATTTAAAGTGTCTTTCTGGCCTTATTACCCTTTTTCTGTGTTTTCCATCCATGCCTATCATTTTAGATGAAAGTAAACAAATTTGATAATTAGGCACTAGTCAGGCTTCATTGAGAATTGTGCAAATTTGTTTGCCATAAATTGCATTCAAGCTATAATCTTCAATTATTGATTGAATCACCATTGAACCTGCCCTGTAGCACCCAACAACTGAGATATAAATTAATGATTTAGCAATGGATACCAATGAGTGTAAAAAGAAAAAGGTATTCAGATTGTATGTCCAAGAATGAAAGCCAAAAGGTACAATCAAATCAAATTATTGCAAAATGGGATACCCTTAGTCAATTGATAATTCGAGTTAGTAAATTTAAATAATAGAACATAACATAAATAAAAAATTATGAGAGAAAACATGAAAAGATTAGTGTTAAGGAATAAGTGTTTTCTGAAGGATTTAGATAGGCATAAAAGACTTCCAAAAGGTTTTAAAACAATTAAATCCAGAGAAAAAATCATGATTTTATTATTTTCCTTTTTTATGAAATAACTTGTATGCATTTCCAATCATAGAAAGAAAAATAATGTCCCTAAATTGCCAAAAAGAACAAGACTATTACATCTAAGGACAGCTGACCATCTCATGCTACAAATAAAAACTATATAATGTGTATACAAATTAAAACATGGCCTTGGTAAACACCAATAAAATCCTTGATTTTCTTTCCCTGCCTTAGCTAAGTTGTCAGGTAGGGAGTTGAGCAACCTGGGAACCCACTTGAACAAGTAATTCAATCTGTTCCCAAAAACTTTGGATTTCCTAACCAAAATCCTGAATCTCCAAGGTGGTTCCTTAAGAGCATTCAGACATGAAATAGCAGTTACGTAGTCACTTCCACATCCACATCACTCTAGCTGTAGGGAATTGACAGTTTAAAGCCCTAAATGACCGCAATTATGTCTATTGTCAAAGCCACTCTATAACCCACATTTCTTAAAGTTTACTATTTAGTTTTCTATGTTTAAGTCACTCTAAAACCCACTCTGTAACCTACATTTCCTCCATCTTAACACAAGCAAATAATGATGCAACATTGAATACAATAACACAATTTATTGTCATTAATGTTTAACATACATGTACTATAACAAACCTATAACCTATTTAGCATAAATGATAATGTTAACACTTTACGGTGAAGATATTCTGGTGAAAAAAGAAAACAGAGAAAAACAATTTCCCACTAGAAGAAAGTCGTAAAAATGAAATAAAAAGAAAAATGTTATAAAAATCACCCGAGTTGAAATGAAATAAAACACCTTTCGGTGTTGCCTCTGAACACTGCAATCATGACTATACAGGGCTACAACATTGTGAAGGGATGAGATATCCATCACATGGACGCCCAAGTCTTGCGGAATGGATTGGGCGAATTTCAAAAAAAGAAAAATTTCTCCTATCTTTGCAGGGAGTCGAATTCCCTATTTTAGAAAAAAACATATTTTTCAAGGATCAATCTTGAACCATGAACCAAACCAGATTTGAACCAAAAGGAGTAGAAGGGAGGATGTACCTGATACAGAGAATTAGTATCTCCCAATGGAGGTGTTCACGCCCAAGGAAGGATCCAAAGACTGCTCCCACTAAAGATGACGCAGTGCAGGATGGAGCAGAATTAGCAATGTTCTTCAAAAGAACTTGACCCTTCGCAAGAATCAACTGGATGGCTTGTGAATACAGCTCCAATCAATCTTTTCCCAAAAGATTGATATCAAGATCAGATCTTGATTTCTCCCAAGAACTGGAGATCGAACTAAAGGTAATGGCGGCGGCAGGAAGGAGGCGACAATAGAGATTTTGTAGAGGTTGCAGAAATCTCTCTTCTGTGATTTCAGCTCTGAAGACAAGAGTCTTAGGTTGCATGTTTAAAGGTTGCCGCCCACTCCTCCTTTTATAGATTTAAAGGGATCAGCTCCTAATCCTATTAGGAGCTGCTGATCCAAATTATATTTGGATTAGAAGTCCCTTTAAGTGATAAGGGAGAACCATTATCTTAT
>NW_010729090.1:3582563-3603757 GCF_000365185.1 Nelumbo nucifera
AGTGTAGTATCATAATCGAGTCTAGGGGTCAGGTGTAACTTTCCAGTTTTGCCCATCTATCTCCAAGGTCCAGGGCAATACTGGAAATCTGGTTCGGTTCAAAGGTTCTATTAATCCTACACTACATGTGCTTCGGGTCTCACCCTGGTAGCTGAGACAAGCCACCCCAACAGTTGGTAGCACACCAGTGTCAGCCTTGACAAGATAAATCTCCCCAGACTTACCCAATGGCTATGAACATTCTAAACTAACACAAGTCTCATTAAGTATCCAGTTTAAGGGTATTCCACAGAAACACACCACACGAACATGAATCAAATGTGTACTTTATTCATTTACAATAAATTCATAATGTACATATTTCTGATTAAAGCTAAGGGCATACAACTGTCTAACACATTGCCATATTGATCATATAGTAATTGGACTTGTAAATGGTGGCTCTAGATGAAGAAACACGTTTACTATCAAGACAAAATTAACTTTTGGAACTACAGAAAAAAAGAAATAAGTTAACTTGGGAAGCAACCTTCGCTATAAATATTGGAGAGCCAGGAACTTGACCCTGGACTTGTTTGAATAATGCCCTCACTTCGTCATCATTAGGAACCTAAAAACTTCTAAAAGTGGATATATTTATATCCCATTCAAATTTTGAAATGAGATCTGAGTAACTTCAAACCAATTTATTTAACATGCATTTAGAATGATTATTCTTTGTTATTTTTTTGCCTAGGGATTTAAAAGTATCTCTCCCCTTATCAACGAACAACACTTGTAACCCTAGATTTCTTGCCCAACTTCTCCATGAATAATGATTATTCTCTGTTATTTTTCTTATTCATGAAAAAAGAGTTTGTCTTCTTCAAAATTTCTCCGCAAATTCTCTTCTTTGTAGAGAACCTTTGTATCGTCTAGTGAAATTTGTTCAATATAATGAAATTTTTTGCCTCCCTCGTTGTAAAGGACCACCGCATTAATTTCTAAAATTGATGTAAGCGGCGGTGTTAAAAAGATCACCTCCTCAAATATCACACTAACGGCGGTCATTAAGACTGTCGACTCTAAACCCCCGCCTTTAACTGGATTTCTTGTAGTGAAGAATTCATTCCTTTGGCCTATCAGTGTGCATTGATGTTTTATATTTTTAATATTTTTCATGGCTCTCACAATTCATAAGTTTATTTAGGACACTACGAAGAATAACTTGTGTAGACTTTATGAACTTTTTTTATATGATACTTTAGTTGGATTTACTTACCTAATTTTAGCCAATTAATGGCTCTTCTCTCCTTGTTTTGTAGTGGCACATATGACAACAAAAATCAAGTATCTCTAATTTGTTTTAGATAAAAATGTGGGTGGAGATTTACTTATCTGTTTTACATGTTAAGGCCAAACCCACAGCATTATAAAATATGAATGTTTCTATTATGTTTATATGCGTTATATTTTTTATATTTAATTTTGTTTTTTAAATCTTCTGTTTATTATTTTCATGTGTAATGATCAAGGATAGACAAGTAGTCAAATTCAAGATGGAGATCACATTGTTGAAAAATCATCGACAAGCTCAATAACTAATTGCAAGTTTAATTTTATTTTTTATTTATTCACATATTTTATCATGCAAATAATATTAAATTATATTCATTTGTTTTTTACAGTAGATGTTCAATAATATGTTCATTTCAAGTGCATGCAATGGAGGAATAGGAAGGGAAAGAGTAAAGAGAAGTGGAAGAGGAAGAAGAATACCTTATTTTAATGAAATATTTATTGTGTTATTTCAACTTTTTTTTATAAAATATAAATATCACTTTGATTATAAATATATACTACACTTTTAAATATTAAATTTTAGTGTTTAATGCATCACATTATTTAATTGTTATATGTATACGTAATAATGCATCACATTATTACGTATTTGAGAATATATTTATTTACAACTTGTACTACAAAAGTCATTAAAACTAAAAAATATATCATTTTAGTGAAATTATAAATGTCGCTGAAAGTATTTTTTGTGACATTTTCCTAAATATTGCCATAAATATTAATATGCCTACATTTATCTTTTTAGTGACTTTAGGTAAATGATATTGAATATGTTTTTATAACATTTATGAAATATCATTATAAGTCTTTTTTGGTGACGTTAGGGAAATGTCATAAAAAGTAATTTTATTGGTGACATTTAACAAATGTTGTTAAAAGTATTTTTTAATGACGTTTGGTAAGTATTATTAAAAAAAAATAAATGTTACCGTTGTATAAAATAAGTAACTTTTTAAAAAATTTAGTAACATTTGCAATTGTAACAATCGTGATAATCGTCACAAATGTTTTAACAACATTCGCAATTGTGACAATGATGCAAATGTTACAAAAACTTTTTTCATGACATTTCCCAAGCTTTTAATGACGTTTATTATTTGTCACTAAAAGCCTATTTTCTTGTAGTGTTATGATTTTTATTGCATTATTTATTAAATTTGGATATGATGATTTTTTTTTTGATTGTATGTCAAATGTTTTATAGTAATTCCTATAAAAATAATTAAATTATAGAAATGATTGGTGAATATTAACATTCTCTAATCATTATTTAAAAAATAATTTAGTGAAATCAGAGTACTTAACATTAACAATTATCTAAAGATTATTTTAAAAACTAATTTATGAATTAATACGTATTAACAAAAGATAAAAAAAAGGAATAAAATTTCACCAAAATAACTAAAATTTTATATATTTTTTAAGTTTTTTATTTCTTTTTCTACATTAATGGTTGATAAAATAAATATTTTAGTTATATAGCAAGATTCTCACAAGTAATGGCATAAACCCTTTTTATAATATATAATGGTTTCGGTTTATAAAATTAGTTAATTCAATATATTTTATAATAAATAGTTAATAATGTGTAAGTATACTTACATAGTTATAGCAAGTATATGAATAATGTGTAAATATATTTATATAGTTATAATAAGTATATCAATAATGTATAATTATTCAAATTATTATTTAGAAAAATGTTAATATTTAATAGTCTTTGTTATGACCTTCTAAATGAGTCAGAAAGAAAAAAGAATCGCCATCGAAAATCAAATATACAATTTAAGAAGAAGCCAATAAGATGTGGATTCCTTTTATATGAATCAAAAAAATAAAAACCACAGTTAGAAATTAAATATAGAATTTAAGAAAAACATAAAATGAAATATACTATAAAGAATTAATGAACATGATGATAAGAAGCCAATAAAACGTGGGTTCCTTCAAGATGAGTCAAAAAAATGAGAATCACCATCATAAATCAAATATACAATTTAAGAAAAACAAAATAAAATGTATCATAAAAAATTAATAAACATGATAAGAAGAAGCCAATAAGATGTGAGAATACTCATATTATGCGTTCAGAAATAGAATGTTAAATGTGACGAAACTTTTAAATTTTTATAAAAATATTATAATCATCAACCCTATAAAATGTTTCATTTCAACACTCATATTTTCAGTATTTTACTATGATAGTATAATAAAATTTAATTACATATGTTTTATCTCTTATTTTTAAGAAATTTACCTATGCTAATGTTATGAGAAATCAGTTTATATAATATATTGCATATGTATTTTATTCTTCTTATACTACTTTAAAATTTGCCTAATAGAGATTTTATTGAACGATCTAAGAATCAAGACTTAATAATGAAAAAAAAAATAATACTTACAATTATAGGTTTACAAAAAGACCAAATTTTGGTACCTTTTTTTAGTTCTTTAATTCTTTGTTGTTTTAGTGGTTGCTGAAAAAATGTTTTAGTTATATAATAAGGTTTTCTTAGGTATTTGCAAAAACCCTAATGTATAATTATACTTATATAGTTATATAGTTATATCAAGGAAGTCAATAATGTATAAATATATTTATATAATTATAGCGAGTGTATTAATAATGTGTAAATATATTTACATAATTAAACAAATATATCAATAATGTGCAAGTAAACTTACATAGTTATAACAATATGGACTTGTAAATATATTAATAATCCTTTTTTTTTCTTTTTCATGTTTTATGTTATTGATGTATGACTCACATTGTTGATTAAAAAAAGGAATGACAATGAAATTTGTAACCAAACGAATTAAAATTTCTTCAAATTCTTGCAAAACTATTTAGGGTAAATTTCTTAAATTATACTTATGATTTAGCTAATTGACTAAGTATACCCCTATTATTTGAATATTGTCTAATACTACCCTACGGTTTCAAAGAAATTACTATTACCGTTAAAATTTCTTAAACTACKCTTATGGTTTAGCTAATTGACTAAGTATACCCCTAVTATTTGAATATTGTCTAATAATATCCCTACGGTTTCAAAAAAATTACTATTACCGTTAAAATTTCTTAAACTACCCTTATGGTTTAGCTAATTGACTAAGTATACCCCTACTATTTGAATATTGTCTAATAATATCCCTACGGTTTCAAAAAAATTACTATTACCGTTAAAATTTCTTAAACTACCCTTATGGTTTAGCTAATTGACTAAGTATACCCCTAATATTTGAATATTGTCTAATATTACCCCTATGATTTCAAAAAAATTACTATTACCGTTAAAATATTAATAGCATGGTTGAAATGTCTGTTTAGCCCTTACATGAAAGCTCATTTCTTCTTCTTCGTCTTCCTCAACGCACAAGTCCCTTTTGTCATGTTTCATCACTATTGCTATAGTAGTGACGGACCCCTCCACACGACCCTCTCTTTCTTTCTTTGTCCGTACCCTTTTTTTACCTCTTCCTTTCGCCCTTGTTTCATCACCACCGTTGCTGCAATTTGTAGCAGCGACGGATCCCTCCACACGACCTCTCTTTTTCTCTCTCTGTCTATCCCTTCTCCTTCTCGCCCTTGTTTCATCACCGCCGCTACTACAACCTTTTAGCAACGGCGGCTTGGATGATGATGTTTCGAAGATGTGAGCACGGTAAATTCTAATCTACTTTCATATCCATCTTCATTCACACCAATGTGGGCATTGTAATGATAAAATGAAGAAGAAAAAACCAGCCAAATGATTTGAATCTACAACTTCACTCGCTCTCCTTTCTCCTTTTCCATCATGTTCTCTAGCACCAAATCCACACACATTCTCTATCTCTTACCCTTTTCCTCCTCTTTATGGTTCACCTCGTTGCTTCTTACCAACAAGTAGGATTAGATAACCAAGAGCCAAATGCGTTGGGCGTTGGGCCCACGTCAAGAAACTCCCTTCCCACTTTAATCTCAATCTCTTCATCAACTATTCCGATTACTCACTCTTCCACTGTTAAACCTAGGGAGCTTCCATGACTCTTATACATAATCCTGGGTATCAATTCAATAAATTTCCCCCTCATCCTCTTGACTTCGGCCTTGAAAATCGCCATTAGCACGTAGATGATGCTTAGCTCCTGGAACACCACCTCATCTTTTGATTTCCTTCGTTTTCTCTCATCGGTTTAGAGAATAAATGCCATGGAGTAGGAAGCTCCACACGACTCCAATCTACTACTCTGACAGGTTGTGTGACTTCTATTCTCAGTCCACCAAGGTAAAAAAAAAAAGAACTTCAAGACCTGCAACTCTCGCGAATTGTGGCTCCTGAAGGAGTTCCATTGCTTGAGTGGTCGGAAGTCTGAGAAGAGTAGTGAAAGAATTCCCTGGAACTGTTGCTTCCTGGAACCGGTGGGCCTCTTGAAGAAGACGATGAAGAATGAGGAGGAGAAGAAGGGAGAAGGAGAGGGATGAAGGGTAAAATTGGGTTTTTCAAAAAATAATATATCACGTGTGACGGAATATTAACGGGTCTTAACAGTAAGGGTAGAGTTAGTCAATTGTCAGAAATAGTAAGGGTAGCATTAGACAATTAGTTAAACCATAAGGGTAGTTTAAGAAATTTACCCAAATATTTATTTAAAAAAATGTTTAGTTTATATCAAAACTTTTATCAATTACTAGGTGGTTCTCCTTTTCCCATAGTAAACTTTTAACAATTACTCCTTTTATCAATTTTGCTAAATAATTATTCAATTGATTGTTTATGCAAATGCTAATGTTTAACAAGATTTTCTAATTTTATTATGTTCTTCCAAATAAATCAAAAAATAAGAATCGTCATTAGAGGTCAAATACAAAATTTAAGAAAATATGAAACAAAACATATGATAAAGAACTAATAAACATTGTGAAACAAGACAACAAAACACGAAGATATTCATATTATGTATTCAGAAACAAAATTCCCGACATGTGGAATGACATTTGAGCTTCTTCAAGAATATTATGATTATTGAAAATCCTAAAAAATAAATGCAACCAAGAAAAAGAAGTTAAAGAATTGAATAAAAACTAGAATTATGCACTTTCTTTATTTGTTATATATTTATTTTTTAACAATCATATTTTCAATATTTTACTATGACAATGTAATAAAATTAAATTGCATATATTTTATTTGACTTATTCTATTTACCTCTTATTTCTTATGAATTTGTCAATGTTAATATTATGAGAAATTAGTTTATACAATCTAGTGCATATCTCTTTTTAATTCCCTATACTACTTTAAACATCTCTTAGTAGAGCTTTTATTGAACGATCTAAGAATCAAGATTAAGTAACGAAAATAAAATAATTAAGTTTCGCAATTTTATGTTTATAGAAATATTAAAGTTTGATATATTTTTAGTTCTTCAGTTCTTTGTTGCTTTAATGGTTATAAAAAAAATGTTTTACCTGTATAGTAAGGTTCTCATTAGTGATGACGCAAACCTTCATGTCATTTATAATGGTTATAACATGTACAATCAGTCATTTCAACAAATTTGATAACAAGTAACCATTAACATAGCAATAAAAACCTTCATGTCATTTATAAGTGTACATATATAGTTATGGCAATAAAAATTGTTACTCAAAAATAAAAATAAAAAAACATAACAATAAAGATTAAAACCTTTTTCATGATAGCATTGATGATGAATGGACATATATGGATTGATGTTCAAGGAAATATAAATCCCGTGAAATCAAGAAATTTAGTAAATGAAATAATGGAACCCATGCAATAGTCCAGTATCTAAAAAAACCCATTGAAATATTCCAATGTGTAGCTATCATGTCACCTATGAAAAGAATGGGAAGTCTCCGATTGTGGCGCTTGAACCGCATTAGCTAAATCTTTGCATATCGAGATATGCTAACTGAGTTGCATAAAGGATTCCTTGCAAAATATCATTCAATTCCACCCCTCCACTAGGAGTGATCATTTCAGTCTGACTCGATCTGGTTCGACTAAGCTTGGGCCTAGATTTTTTGTTAAGGCCTGGCCCGGGCCCGAGCCCACATCAGGCCCGTAAAATTTAGGGCCGGGCTTAGGACTAATATTTTAGGTCCGGCTCGACTCAAATGCTTTAAATAATATATATATATATATATATTAAAGATTTTAATCCTATGGTCTTAGATCTTACCAAATTCTAATTTTAGTATTTAATGAAATATAGATATTAGTAAAAGGAAATTACTAAACTCTAATATTCTTGGCTCTCTCTCTCTCACCAATTTCACAAAATCACCGTTGCGCCCAATCTCTCTCTCTCTCTCTCTCTCTCTCTCTCTCACCAAAAGATGAATCTTCTAGTGATGAAGACTCCATTGATGAAGATAAATATGAAGTTTAGAGTGGTTGCACAGTTTTGGGTAAAATTGAAACCATTTTCAATATTTTATTACTTAATTATTTACATTAATTTGAACTATTTTTTCTTAGTTTGCTAATATCTTTTTTATTTGTATGAATTGAATGGAAGATGGAGCCCCTTATAGAGATGTTTAAAGTTGTTTTGTGGATATTACATGGCAATGGATGTTTATTTTTTATAGATATTATAGGTTCTAGGTTGATTTTTTGTTGATAAAAAAAATGATTTGTTAAAACTATCATTTTTAGCATACTAATGACCATTTGAAACTTATAAATTACAATGTATAATTATTTAATTTCTTTCAAGTTAGAAGATTTTATCTTGACATTAAGTTTAAAGTTTCTTACAGGTTACTATAGTCTTCACGACAATAAGTGAAAAGAAGTACAATTGTTTAATTTTGGAACTAAAATACAATAATTAGGCCCAAAATCTTGGCTTGGCCTAGCTCGAGCCCAGGCTTATATTTTTAGGCCCATAATGCGGGCCGGGTTGGGGCCGGGTCTAGCTTAAGCCCGTTGTTATGAAGGAAAAGTCCAGCCCGGTCCCGACCCATAATCACCCCTACCCTCCACTGATCTTAGGTTCCTTAATATTCTCCCTACAATTCCAAGGGAAGATAAAGATTAAGTTAAGAATATAATGAAAAATGTTGTAAAATGCTCTTTTGTCGATTTAGCCAAACAATGTGTAAGAGAAAATTCTTGAAATTGCATTGGAGGGAGCCATGACAATTCTTCACCCAATAAGAGCTCTTCGAACTGAGCAAAATCATAACCTTGATGCCTCTTCTTCTTGTCACTTGATGGGGAAGCCTTTATTTACACCAAGAACACAAAGAGTTTAAGGTTGGGAACCCCTTTAAATAGAGGATAACATTGATCGTTTCTATACCCATCAAGGAACGGTTCAGTAATGGCATTCACTACCATTTGCAACACCCGATATGGTGTTATAGAATGATTAAATGGTCAGTTAAAAGTCCATTCCCACTTTTGCTTGCAACGATAACTATTTAGTTAAATTCATGTATTGAAAATATAATTTATATAGTATAGGAATATTTTAAGAAAATTGAGACAAGTAAAATTGTCCACACAAAATTATAAATATCATTATATCTTACTCACAACATAATGTCATTCCATGATCATGTGAAATGATCCGTATGATGTAGTGATCAATCACATTTCTTCCACCTTTATGGTTCCTATTATTTACAACCCAATAGAATCCTTACAATGGAAAAATAGATAATTTATGCAGAACAAATGGAGAGAAAAAGTATATTGTTATGGGAATAACAATGTCAACTTTATATGCTAGCAAAAGATATTCCCACTAACCAAGTGAATCAAATGATTCTACAACACCCATATGGATTACATGTTCCATGAACAATTTTACATTAAGAGATTTGGTCAGTGGATCAGTTATCATAATTGTAGTGTTGATATGCTCCAAAATAATCTTCTATTCCCAAACCTTCTCTCTCACAAAAGAAACTATGTTTATGTGTTTGGATGCACTGGAACTGTTGTTGTTTTTGAAGAAGAAAACAGCTACAAAGTTGTCACAATAAATTCTTAGTGGCTTGAAAATAGTTCCCATGACACAAAGAACTAAGATAAAGTTCTATAGCCAAATGGATTTCTTAGTTGCCTCATAGCAAAACACAAATTCTGCCTACATAATCGGCAAAGTTATAAGTAACTGTTTAGCACTCTTCCAAGAGATAACACCTCTAGCCAGAATGAAAATATAGCCAAATGTCAACTTTCTATCATTTGGATAACCAACAAAGTCTGAACCTATATACCCAATTACCTCAAAGGTATTGGATCTATTATATGTGAGCATGAAATCCTTGGTTCTTTGAACATACCTAAAAACTTTCTTTGCTACTTTGTAGTGAGCCTTTCTAGGATTACTTTGATATCTGCTAAGTACACTAACTACAAAAGCAATATCCATCCGGGTGTAAACTTGAGAGTACATGCAGGACTCCCAACAATTGAGTCATAAGAAAATTTATTCATTATTTTCTTCATCTCTTCAACTTCTAATTCAGTCTTTAAACATTGTTTTTTGTTGAATTTCTCACCTTTAGTGATTGAAACATCTCTAGGTGAATAGTGGTCCATGCCATACCTCTTGAGAATTTTGTCAACATAGGTTCTTTAAGATAATCCCAACATGCCCCTAATCCAGTCACGATATATCTAGATACCAATGACAAAAGATGCTTCTCCAAGGTCATTCATGTCAAAATTGTCCGTTAAAAACTGTTTAGTTTCCAAAAGCAGTCTCATGTCACTACTTGTAAGTAAGATGTCATTGACATAAAGGACCCATATAACAAACTTGCTCTCACTAATCTTGAGATAGATGCATTCATCAACTACATTTTCTTTTAAAACAAAAGAGGTTATGACTTCATCAAACCTTATGTACCATTTCCTTAGTGCTTGTTTTAGGCCATAAATTGATTTCTTCAATTTTCATATAAGGTTTTTCTTGCATTTCACTTTGAATCCTTTAGGTTCAATCATGTACACATCTTCATTTAATACACCATTTAGAAAGGTTGTTTTGACGTCCACTTAATGTAATTCTAGATCAAAATGAGCCACGAGAGTCATACCAATCCTGAAATAATCCTTCTTAAAGACAAGAGAGAAGGTTTATTTATAGTCAACACCTTCCTTCTAAGTGAAGCCCTTTGCCATTAGTCAAGCTCTGTACCTTTCTATGTTGCCATTTAATCTCATTTATTTTTATATACCCACTTGCAACCAACTGGTTTGGCTCCATTAGGAAATCCTATGAAATCCCAAACTTCATTTTTCTTCATTGATTCCATCTCATCAATCATGGCATCTAGCCATTTGGAATAGGCAGAACATAACTTTGGAATTCTAGCACAATAACTGATGTAGATCTCTCTCAATATGCTGATCAGGCACATCATCATCAATAAGCTCATCCTCAATAAATTTTGCATTTTCAATTTTTATAATTCAAGTTGGGCATGATGGACAATAAAATCTGTACGATTTAGATATCTCGGGGTATCGTATAAAGTAGTAACTCACTATTTTAGGATTTAACTTCTCTTAGAGTTTATACATTCTATCTTCTACTTTACACCCCCAAACATGCAAATGACTTAGACTATGTTTTTTCCCAATCCATAGTACTCATGTTGTCTTGCAAACTACCTTACTAGGGACATGATTCAAGATGTATGGAACAGTCTTTAAAGCTTCCCCCAAAGGGATTCTGGCAATGTAGAATTCATTTTGTTAGGGAGTCTCGAGCATAATATACTGTGCAACAATACCATACCCTTTTAAAAACTTAGCAATGGTCAGTCGTAAGACCATAAATCAATATATTTAATTTTAAAAGATTTTATTCTAACATATAACACTAAAAAAAACCAATATTTGAGGATATTGTACCTCCATCAGCAAAAATAATTAAGTCAACATTTGAATTCACCCTTCGGGGGCGTTCGTTTTTTGGATTATGATAGGGGGAATGTTGGTCAATGTGCATCCCATTGACCAAGAAATCCATGTTCTTTTTTCAGATTTATGTGGGGACTAGGGAAAGTTTATTTTCCTGGGTATGATAACCATCTCCCTAGTGGGTAAATAACTTCATTCCTTGCATACCAAATATACTAAAGAGTAGTGCCGTACCAACTTATGATAGCTAAAATCATATTACGATTAGAAAAATAGGATATTAGAGAATTCAAACAATTTAGCTAGGATCCTTGAAAAAGATTCTACATGTTAATATTCCAAGGGACAACAGACAAGATAGATTTAGAAAATAGACATTCAAAAAATAAATGATTAATTATCTCAATATCATGTTTGCCTAGATTGCATTGTTGATCTTGAAGGGTCATAAAAAGAGTTGCTTTACTAGAATAAAGTTGTTAGCTACCTGCCAAATACACAAATGATATCTAGGAGGAATAGGAATCTTTCAAATGCATTTAAAATATCTTCTTTGAGTTGATGAGATATGAATGAATTGGTTTTGCTTGGCTTGGAAGTAAGCATGTTTAGTAGAGAATTTTCCTGAAGAATGTAGAGTCCAAACCCAAGAAACAAAGTTGTCCTATGGAAAAATAAGAGTACTAAGGATATGCAGAAGATCCACATTACTAAAATGATGTTGGAGCAACTATTGATTCCAAGAACCATCCATGGTGAAAAGCTGAAATTGGGATATTTGACAGGGTTAAGATAACATGATGGGACAACAGCTGAAAATTATTATTTTTGTTTACCCAAGGAACTAGGTTAATTTCCACAAACGAGTTAGAGTTCACAAGAGAGCCATAGACTTCCAAAAAATTGAACTAGTTGTCTTGATGGAATAAGGAAATAGGGAATTGTCTTGTAGGTATATAAATTTCCAATGTTGGGCCCATAACTTATGTTGTTCACTTATAAAATGCCAAGACAATTTTTTCTTTTTAATAAGACCAAGATTATAGTTATAGTTATCTTGAAGCCAAGACCCCGAAACCTTTAGGTCGAGCCAATCTATTCCAAGCACACCAATGAAATAGATGGGAGTGTGACTACCCAATCTTGAGGGGGGACGAAATGGAGTATAGATTATGGATAGAATCACCACCTAAATTTTTAGAAAATGGGAATTTAGGAAAACTCGAGATTTTTCAAGAAAAACATTTTTGTTTTCTTGGTGACTCGTTGCCCAATGGGGATGAGATTCTTTCGGTCTAGGGGCCAAGGTATGGCGTGGGAAGGTGTTAGGCAAGTTCTTTCAGTTAAATCAGCCTCTACTTCACCAATTTCCAAGGAAAATTTTAATTTTTGGGCTTAGATTTTTTATTGAAATTAATACACAATCACTAGACATGATAAATTAAATAAGACAAGCATAAAATTAAATGAAAATCAATGAGAACATCACACTAAGACAACCTAACAATTATAATTGTAAAAAGAAAAATAATTGAATGATTGCATAGCGTCTAAATGTGATGATTGGATACTTTATGAAAAGAGATTATTGATAAATTAAATGAATCATAACGGAAAAGAAAAGAGAAAAAAGAGAACTAATGGACTAGTTAAGTGATGAGCCAAACTACAACAAGAAGAGACACGAATTTAGCTATACAAACTAGTGAACATTTAACTATTCCTTTTTTTATGAACTTGAAAACTGAAATGAATTGAACTACCCTATTAATGCACCCAAAACTAAAAAAAATGTCAAAACAAAAACTCATGAAACTATATATAAAAATTCTAAATTAATGCAGAATATAGGTCGGATTGATTCATTTAAAATAACAAGGATGGGACTGTTAATGGAGATAAGAATAGCACCAACTAAAAAACAAGCTACCTAAACAAAAACTCATGATGCATATTTAATTAGTTTTTAGAGGTCCTACAAATTCATCTTCGAATGCCACTTGACTACTAAAAGGAACAAAAAAGAAAAGAAATGAAAAAAAAAAACATTGAGACCAAATGCAACCCTTCAAAGAGGAATGATATCATTAAAAGCTAAGTGAATCATATGATCAAACTAAACACCTAATTAGTGGATGGAATCAGGAACACACGATATGAGAAAATGAGCAATACTAAGTTTCAAGAATGAAGTGTCCTACTAAGCAGAATTTATCAAAGGTTTAAAAGTGAAAGGTATATAAAAGTTCTAATGCAGAACTAGAAATAGTTAAAAAAAAAAAAGAACTTCAATGCATAAGACAAATCTAAACAAAAATACAAAGTTAACGATAATGCTAAAGTGTCTACAGTGAGAATAAACTTAAATATGAGTCTAAGAATTATCAACTACTTTACATGATTTAAAAGATGAAATATAAGAGAAAGTTCTATACTCGTAGGCGTTCACATGGTTGGAAATATGGCCTGTTTGGTGTAGAAACGATATATGCTAGGTCTTCAACATTTTTGCAATAACTTTAAACTTCAAGAATGCTTCAGCATTCTTCTTTAATGTACCTTGACCTAGGGAGGTTTTAAAACTTTAGACATGTATGGGGGACTCTAGGGACATTGGAGAGTGAGTGAGAAAGGTCTTGGGATGTGAAAGGAGGTATTCTCTAAGCTAATGGAGGTAGAGTTTTTTCATGAGTTTGGACATGGGTTAGGGAAGCTTGGAGCTGCTTGGGATGTGAAGGGGGGTAATTTCTAGGCTAATGGGGGTAGAGTTCTCTCCTTAAGCTAGATTGTCTTGTCTAGAATGTGAGAAATTGATGGTATTTATAGATTTTTGGGGAGGATTCTAGGAGGGAATGAAGGGTCGAGATTGGGAGACAAGGGAGATCAAAGGCTGAAGTATAAAAGGGTTTTTGGAGGGAGATTGATGGAGAGAATGGGCTGTCAAGACAACTTTGGGAGAGATCCTCTCAATCAATCATGACAATGAGTGGGAGATTTTACCAATTTACCTGAATTGGACATTTCGAGTTTAGGTGATTGGATTGATTGATTGATTGGAAGCTCCTAGCTGGTCAAATCTTGGATTTTAGAATGATTCTAGAGGATGGAAAAAAGGTTTGGTCGTGGGATTCCCTAGGCTCAAAGTTGTAGTAAAGGGGATTCCAAACGGAAGGCCCGAATTGAGTTTAGCATCGGGTCTCAAGATGGATGGGTTAACGGTGTCAGAATTGGATGATCTTGGTACTGTTGGATTCGGAATTTCGAGATCTATCCATCAATGGTCCAACTTTACAAAGAAACCCATGATGTCATAATTGAATATTAAATATTTAAAAAAAGATAGAACATGGAAAATGAAAATGTATAGAATTTTGTCGAGAACATTTCTAATGTTATACATTCATCATATTATATAAAAATAATTGTTAAAATAAAAGTTATTTTTATTTATGATAGAAATGGAATACAAAATTTAATAATAATAATAATAATAATAGTAATTGTTATTTGCTATAAGCATTAAGTTTATTTTTAATCATATTGTTACTTTTGTTAATTTTCAATTTCTATCTTAACTATGCTATATCTAAAATTAAAGTAATTAATATAAAGAAAATTTTCTCATGAGCAATGCATGTGCTTAATTACTAGTAAATGTATGTATGTATGTATATATATATATACTTCACATATATAGAAGTGACAACAAGGTGGGTATGGGATGGGGCACCCCCTCCCCCATTCCTGCCCTTAGCCAAAACCCCCTACCTTGCCCCTACCCCATTGCCACTGGTAGGGCAGGGGGGATAGGAAATCTCTGACTTTTCCCACCGTGAGGCATCCACCCAAAAATATATTAAACCTATGAATATTTTGCAAATGGGATTATGGGATACTAGGATTTTGGGAATTTGGGGCAAATGAGATTATGAGAACCTCAATCACCTTATATATATAAGGGTATTTTACAAATTAATGTTAAATCTAGGGGTATTTTAGTAATTTACTACTAGGTTGGGTGTGAATTATATACAAACTTCATCCTTGCCCCACCATTGATTCAAGGTAGAAAAATTCTCCCCAACCCTACCCTATCCCCATTAGGGGTATAACTTGGGTAGTTAGCTTTGGAATTTTGTCAAAACTTGAATTGGCTTGACTTGAAACCCAACCCCGAAGTAATGTAAAATATTAACTTGGGCCAACCCAAGTTGCACCCTTAGTCCCCATTTAGGATTGAGGAAACCCCACCCCATTATTGCGATCCCTACACATATGCGCAACACATGCTCTTACACTAGTACATGTGTGTAGCAAAAATGGTTTGGCATCTAAATTGGTTTTTAAAATACTAATGGTCAATCCAATCAAATTAATGCCTAAAGAAGTTTTGATCAATCTTAATCTAATCTCTATTATGCTTGGAGATGAGTAGTGGAGTTAGGAAAATAAATATACTAAAATTTTCACATGGTGGTCTAGGCATAAAGGGCAAGGGAAATCCAAACAACCATGCATACTGCATAGATGTGCAAATGGATCATATTAAATTTGGACAAGGGTGTATTTGGATCCAATTTGATTAGAATTCAAGAGATCTGAATTTGATTCGATATTTAATGGATATTTAAAAGTTGAATTCCAATTCAATTCATTTGTGTATCTAGATATTCGATTTGAATATGATTCAATTCAAATATCGGCATATCTATATGAAGGCAACATAAATTTATAAAGTTAAATATGAAACAAAAAATATGTACTATAAATAAAAAGAGATAAGTTGATCTAAATCCCAAAATCTACTTAATTTTAAATAATTTTACACTAAATTTTAAAAAGGGTCTTTATTAGGTTATATCTTATTCGATTGTATCAATCAATATTTGGATTTGATCCAATTAACAAATGGAAGACATTTTCAGAACCATTCAACCCAATTGTAGCTAAATTAATTAAGGGATCATTTGGTTTGTGAGAATAGGGGTCTAGAATCAGATTGGAATGGATCATTCTAATTTCAATTGTTTGGTTGAACGGAATCAAAATTTCATTCCCATTAATAGAATTCCCTCATTTAAGGGAATGGCCATTCCCTCCCCTCCCTTGGGAATGAAATCCCATTGCAGCTTATTCCAATTCAAATTCATGTTTAAACCAAACAGATTATGGGGGTAGACCATTCCGATTCCAATTCTAAGGGATTTTGATTCTGATTCTAATTGCAAACATTTGGTTCATAGAATAGAGGTCTAGCATTGGAATTGGAATGGTCCATTTTGATTCCAACTATTTGGTTGGGTGCATGGAATTGTAATCTGATTCCCATTACCACTAGAATGGCATTTTACCATTCCCCCATTTGATGGAAATGGTCATTCCCTCCCTCTCTCTTGGGAATGAGAATCCATTTCAGTCAATTTCAATTCCAATTCTGATTCCGATTCCAGCCTCTAAACCATATAGGCAAGAGTACTAGACCATTCCGGTTCCAATTCCAATTTTGACTGTGAACCAAACCAACCTTAAATAAAAAAGTATTTGAATTTGACTTGAACATATCAAATTGAAATTCAAAATTTCGAATTGGATTAAATCCAATCCATTTGCAGCCTTGACCACACAAAAAATTTACTTCATTTATTTTCCTCTCTCTCCTCACCCTAATTTGATCCAACTATTGAACATTGAAATTTGAGTTCAATATAAAATGCAATCGAATATAGGGATACTAGAAGTTTGATTATGGTACAAAAAATATATGATACCCAAAAACTAATAACTAAAATGGGTGTATTGGATTGGGTTAGGTGAGAGTTGAGTACCAACCCACTAATATTGACGCCACCCATATTTAAGTATCTTAGTGGGTCGCAACCCACCCAGACCTTCACTAGTCCATAGACCTGTTCATGGGCTGGGCTTTGGGCCTGACATTACATTATATCGGGCTTGGGCTTTAGGCCAAGCCCATTCAAATTTTGACAAAAGCTAGGTCCAAGCTTGGCCCATGATAGGTCTACTCACCATATTGACCCTCTTATCCACTACACTATTTTTTTTTTCAAAATACAAAAAAAAATGTAGGAAATACAAAATTTGGTAAAAACTAATAAATTATACATTTTAGCAAAAAAGAAGAAATTTCAAAAATATATATTTCAATAAAAAAAGTAAAAATATGTAGAAAATATATAAATTGATACAATATGCAAAAAAGTACATATTTCAACCAAAAAAGAAAAGCAAAGTTGATGAAAAATTCAAAATAAAATTGTGATTTACATAATAATTTTCAATCAAAACCCTTCATTGCATCTTGGATTACCATAGAAATAATATATTTTTTTTAGAAAATGATAAAAAACTTTCCAAAATTGCAAAGAAAAAAACACAAAGATCAGAAGACTTCAAAACCAATCCAACGATGGTTGACAAGAAGATGGCAAGAAATTGCCATGCTTGTAGAGTCCTCAACTAGTTTCGGAATGAAGAATTAAACAGTCACTCCAATGGCAAAGAGGTGCTTTGCTCCTTGGGGACTACTATTAGAACCATTGGTTTGTAATTTCTCATTCGAGGTCAAAGAAGCTTGAATAGTTTTGTGAGTATTGTAGAGCTTAACAAAAGGGATGAAGGGTTTTAGCTTGATGAGAGAGAGAAAGAGAGTAAAAATTGAAAGAAAGAGTTGAAGAATTTGAATCATTGATTGGTTGGATTAAGGATACCGGAAATAGACATGGTGATATGATGAAAGGGAAAATTCTTGTCGATAATAGACTTGAATGTGTTGAGGAAGAGAACAATTTAAAGGGGAGTTGGTGGTTTTATGGTGGCATTGAATAGGGAAGAAGGTGTTATACTGTTATGGACCTTTGTGTTTATTGGGCATGTCATACCAGCTTGTTCCATAAAAGATTCTGCAGGAAAATGTGTAGGAATAAATGTGCAGGATATCCGGGCTCAGGTTAATGATGGGAAAAAGGATTGCATCAAATGGTATCAAAGCAAATCAATTCCCAGGACTTAGTTTGGAAGGAGTACAAATACAAATACATAGAGTGTAAAAGCTTGTCTTTTACATTATTTTGTATGTATTTGCACAATACATATTTGTATTTATACTCCTTCCAAACTGATGAGCCTAGGGCATGAGAATGTTTCAGTTAGACCTGTTCATGGGCTGGGTAGCCCGATGGCCCGGCCCGCACCCCGGTCGGGCTTGGTCATGTAATTAGGCCCGCGGGTCTGACCTCGGGCCTAACACAATAAGCCCGACTGTGTTACGGGCCGGGCTCGGGATTTGTCAATAAAGCCCAGCCCGGCCCGACAGCATTATATATTTTATAAAATATATAATATGTATTTTATATATTATATAAAATATATAAATAATATAATATTTATTGAAATACATATATTTATAATTTAATATATACATTTTTTTATTTTTTTCTTTATAATTTCTCTCTCTCACTCTCTCTCTCTATTCAGCCACTTCAGCAGTAGTAACAACATGGGATAAATTTCGGGCTCGGGCCCAGGCCCGGGCTTCGGGCTTTTTATGAGGGCCGGACTTGGGCTCGGGCCTTAGAAAAATCAATTAATATAGAGTGAAAGCCCGGCCCGACCCGGCCCATGAAAAGGTCTAGTCCCAGCTTGAAGCTTGTCTTAATAGACTCGAAAAGGGTTAGGAACATATCCTAGCCCACTTAACAGAGATTCACGGCGGATAGAGAATGGATAGGAAAAATGAGTAGAAAATCCCGACTGAACCAACGATGAGCATCGGAGGAGTCACTCCTGTTGTTGGTGCACCAATAACCGAGTTGTTCAGTCACTTCAGCTCATTACGGGCGGGATGTGGCTTCAAAACCTATAGGCTCCATTGATATAGCGACTGCGGGGTCTCTAATCCTCAAAGGGATGATGATGGATCAATATGATACGGTGATCACCATTGTCACTACTATGATAGGAACATCCCTCATTGAGGAAGTGGGTAAATACATTGCTCCAAGCAGCCATGTCACTAGTCATTCTCACTTTGTACAAGTCACCACTCATACACCAGACAATTGATTTACTCTCACCTGCGTTTGGAACAAAGAACTCTCTGTACAAGACCTCATTATCTCAACCATCAATAGAGCCAATCACCACTTCATGGGCTGCACTGTAGACTCTTCCCTTGTGACCTTCACAGTTGACAACCATTCAAACATATTTGACTTGGAAAACATCCATGTTCAATCTGTGCAAGTTATCAATTAATGTGGTACATTGCAACTCATTGATAGCTCCTCTGGTACATTGTCAAGGAATAGAGGATCGATGCCACCAAGATGTCTAGATGGATGCAGAATGATGATGCTCATTGATTATAATCCTTGTCAACCACTCCATGATCAATTGTAACAGCCATCAGCCATATAAGTGAAACCCATCAATAAACAAGGGCATTACTGCATTAGAGGATTAAACATTTTTTTCTTCCTTCTTCGACATCCTATAGATTGCTGAAAACCTTCTTCGAGCGGATCTCCAACATTATAACTTGAGGGTTGATATGTTTCAGTTTCTGGAAATTAGGGGTGTCCATAAAAAATCGAAAAACCGAATCAAATTGAGAAAACCGAACCGTAAAATGCGGTTAACCAAATCGATCGGTTCGGGATTTTTGAAAAACCGTAGGACTGGTTCAATTTTCGATTAACCTATAAAAAATCGGCGGTTAACTGAACCGACCAGTATATATATTTTTATGTATATTTTATATATATTTTTAATATATGTCACATATTTTTTGTGTATTATATTATAAATATATATTCATTATATATATAAATATATACTTATATTATATTTATAATGATTTATTTATAGATATATTATATATTTTTTCAAATATTTATAATATATTATGTATCATTTATTATTTATTATATAATATTATACATATATTTGAATAATATATATTATAAATATAAAAAAAATGAAAAATCAAACCGATTGGTCAAAAACTAAAATCGGAGGACCGGTTAACCGGTGGTACCGGTTCGGTTTCGGTTTGGAGAATTGGAAAAACCGGTACCACCGGTTCAGTTTACAAAAAAGTGTCATGGTTTGGTTAACCGAACCATGGACACCCCTACTGGAGATAGGAAAAGGATCGCATCAAAAGGAGAAAAGGGTTTCTCTAGTTTGAGGACCAAGGAATTGTTTCTTGATCCCATCTGCGTGGTTTGAACACAACATGTCATGGCCTTTTTTTTCCAATTAATTTGTTTCCTAATTAATTTGCAAGGGAGCCACCACTCTCTTCTTTATTCCCCTATGATTTGAAAACAAAATACATGAAAAAAATAAAAATTAGAGATATATAGAGATTAAAAGGCAAGACGAGACAGGCGTAGAAAAAATTGGAAAGAAGAAGAAGAAGAAGCTTTAAACCTGAAAATGAGATAAAAGCTTTATTTCTACAAACTTCAAACAAAGTGGAGGTAAAGATTGGAGACTAGAGGCACCATAACATAAGGTTGCTATGCTGTGGTTTTAGTCTTTGATTCTTTTGTGCAAGGTTTTCAAATGGTGAAATGGAGGTAAAGGTTGCAGTTTGCAAAGAATGAAATCAGAGAGCTTGGAATGGGTCACTTGATCCATACTAACCCACTACTCAAATGGGTAGATTGGGTGAAACAAATGGGTTAAGGTCAAAATTGACAATCCTATGATCAGGGGTATCATAAAAATGATAACCTATTATCTATTAATCTAATATTCATCAAAATTTATATAAGGGTTCTGATTTGTTAAAATTCATTTACTATCAAACCTTCTTAACATTATAAACTGGGGTTCAACTATAATACCAGAAAAATCTTATAACCAATCAACCCGTATCATAGAAATGTAACCAATTAATATTCATCAAAATTCATGGGGGGG
>NW_010729090.1:3603782-3747151 GCF_000365185.1 Nelumbo nucifera
GGGGGGGGTGGTGGGAGAATTGGTCAAAGCTCTTTGGATATGGCATCATAGATTTACTCTAAATATTGCTGTTCTACAATCAAGGGGGCAAGGGTAGGAACAAAGTAGGGTCACATAAGGTCCATTTGAGCAGTTTTCGAGGCATGAACATATTGAATTGAAATTTTATTTAGTGCCCATGGTTGAAGTATAATGGCTTTTGGTTTTGTAAGCTGGTCCCTACATATTTGTTGAAAGATTAGGAGAGCCAATTAGTCATTTGAAGGGTTGTATGCTTCAACATCTTTAAAATAGCTTATCCATAGTGGGTTGAATCAATTGAATCAACTTAGCTGAATCTTCAGTTCGGCCCTTGCAAATGGGCTCTTACTGACTCATAACTCAACAATTTACATTGAATCCGAATATTAATCAGATATAGCTTTTAAAATCGAGTTAATTGGCCCATTTGGGAAGGTTTAGCTTTGATATAGGTGCTTTCACAAAGTATACATGGGATCTCCTCCCAACAAAAATTCTGTATGCACCCTGTAAGCATTGGTATCCACTTGCAGGAACATCTTCCCATGAATTCAACACATGTACAGGAGATATTCCCAATGTGTATGGACGTCGGTGTTTCAGGGTGTATGCAAAATTTTGTAGAGAGAGAATCCAAGCCCTTCATTGTATTGTTTTGGCTAAGGTTATATTTGGTTTGAAGGAAGAGACCCTTCTTTTCCTTCAAACCAAATACAACCTAACTGAAACTATATTTTGAATTGGGATTTGCTACACCAACCTCATAGCCACATCCTCCTATGTATTAGGAACATCTCCCATGAATAATTACCTAAATACGCGAAATATTCCTAATGTATGATTGAAACATGTTGTGAAGTTGGTGTGAGGAGCATATCCCAATTATATTTTAGGCTATAAACATAGCTCTTTGGCTTGCCATCCAGACTCCTCAAAGAGTTCTCCTCACACCAACCTAATGATGCCTCCCAACTCCACTTGGGGAACATTTCCCATACTTTGTGTTATTATTCATAGGGAGATATTTTGAATACACAATGGGATAAGCCTTAAAATCAGTGTGAGGTGCAATATGTGAGAAGTAAATCCCAATTCTTCGACGGCATGCCGACTTTCAAAATGCAAAGGCACTGTGTGTAAAATCCCTCCCAAACGGATGAATTTGGCTTCCATCAAGGCAACACCCATTTGAGCAGTCTTTACAACCTTGCATTGAAAATATCTCCACACTCATATGTTTTATTTCATGGGAAGATATTCCCAATGCAAGGGTGCAAGAGGCTGTTGGGATGGGAATTCACATATACGCCCCCATAAACGCCTCACAACATATCCCAACCGTGTAAAATCCCTCCGCTGACAATTTGGGGAGATGCTCCCAATGCACGCTGAGATGTGCATGTGGGGCGCAGATCTGATCTCCGCTCCGATAAATATATTATTTCAATCCAAAATAATCGGATCAGATCTGCGCCCCACATCGGGGTCGGACTTTCGGAGCCCATTCACAGAATCACAGCCCTACCGGCTACTACAGTCATTCCACTCAACATAAACACCAGAGGAAAACAGAGGGACACGCACCAGCGAGGAAGTAGTTGAGCTTTGAGACCTCCGCCTGCCTTCGATGCATTCGAGAAGAATAACTACACAGACAGCAATCTAACCTTAACTACCTCTTCTTCTGCATTTCCACATTTCTTCGATCTTCTTCAATTCCATCTCTCGCCAAGAAAACAATGGCGGGTTTACTCAACATTGGAACCTCCTTCATCCCTTCTTCCTCCACCTCGAAACTCCTCCGATACCCTAGCTCTTTGCCTCCAGCTAATAGAAACAATCCCTCCAATAGAACCCTTATCCAGGCCAAGATCCGGGAGATCTTCATGCCTGCATTGAGTTCGACGATGACGGAAGGGAAGATTGTTTCCTGGGTGAAGTCCGAAGGCGATAAGCTCGCCAAAGGGGAGAGTGTCGTTGTTGTCGAATCCGACAAGGCTGATATGGACGTCGAGACTTTCTACGATGGCTACTTGGCTGCAATCATGGTCGAGGAGGGTGGTGTGGCGGCTGTTGGATCCGCTATTGCTCTCCTTGCAGAGACTGAGGAGGAGATAGCTGAGGCCAGATCGAAGGCCAATTCTTCTTCTTCTTCTTCTTCTTCTTCTTCTTCTTCTTCTGCTTCTTCGTCGACTGTGGCTTCGAAGCCACCGCAGGAGAAAACCCCAGAAGCTGTAGCTTCAAGTCCTGCTCCGTCTCTATCCAAGCAAGCTTCTGCGCCTTCTGTTGTTGCTGCATCTTCAGTTCATCCGGCCTCTGAAGGGGGAAAGAGGATTGTTGCCTCTCCCTATGCAAAGAAGCTCGCAAAGGAGTTGAAGGTGGATTTGGGTTCTCTGGTTGGGAGTGGACCGATGGGGAGAATTGTTGCCAAAGATGTCGAGGCGGCTGCTGCTGCTGCTGTTTTGACTGAGAGTCCAAAACCAGCTGCTTCTCCTGCTCCCTCCCCTGCCAAGGTTTCTACCACCCCGGGCATTGAATTGGGTACTGTTGTCCCGTTCACGACAATGCAGGGTGCTGTTAGTAGAAACATGGTTCAGAGCCTCACGGTGCCAACGTTTAGAGTTGGATATACAATTACTACAGATGCCCTGGACCAACTATACAAGAAAGTAAGTTTCTCTGATCACCCATAACTTCTTTTTCTTAATTAGGAAATGGTAATGAAATAATCAATTCGTTTGTAATTTGATGTTGTTTTCTATTTTAATGAACTTGGCAATGTTCCAGATTAAATCAAAGGGAGTAACCATGACAGCATTGCTTGCAAAGGCAACTGCACTTGCTTTGGTCAAACACCCAGTTGTGAATTCTAGCTGTAGGGATGGTAAGAGCTTTACATACAATAGTAGCATAAACATTGCTGTTGCTGTAGCTATGGATGGCGGGTTGATCACACCAGTTCTTCAGGATGCTGACAAGGTTCTTAGCGCTCTGATTGACTAGCTGAAAGTTTTTTTTTTTTTTTTTTTTGGGGGGGGGGGTCATTATCTGGCTGAAAACCGCAACAATTAAAATTGTTTCTAATTCTAAAGGAACTTCTTTTTCAATGGGTTTTCGTAGCTTGATATCTACTCATTGTCAAGAAAATGGAAAGAATTGGTTGACAAGGCCCGTGCAAAGCAGCTGCAACCTCATGAGTACAATACAGGTAAGACTCGTTACATGTTCCCTGCTTTACCCAAGTAATATCTCTCTATCCCCATTGCTCGTTTGCTTTCATGATTTTTATCTGCACGGTTCATAATTTTTTTCCTCACAAATAGTCTTGATGCTGCCTTTTCTTTTTTGTTTTAGAAAGCAGTTTCCGGTAAAGAAAAGAAACTATGGCTCACTTCTGATTTTTGTGAAAAGTCAGTCATTTTTAGGTTTCCATGTTTGATTAAAACTACGGACTAAGAGAACACAGTCTTGTTTCTGAATCTGTTGGCTCACAACCAGTGTTAGCATGTTCACCATGCTTTAGTTTATTGATATCTAGTTTTAGACACTGTCCAAGTTAGATTGCATTTTGCTTTTTACTACAAGGACAAATTCTTTTCTGTAACTTACTACCTTAGTTGTTCTACCATATGCCCAATATAGATGCAAGTGGCAGTAGAACACATAGTTTGCAAACATAGAGTTTAACTAAGTTATTTTTAGCAGTCTGTCTCTGCAACATCATTTCCTTGTCACATTTCTTTGTTTTTTTCCATTTTAAGCATCAATGTAGAAATTATGGTTTCAAGGTTCCTTATTGAACTCTATGAGTAAGGAGGCTAGTGAAGGAAGTTAGTTTTTGGATGGGGTTCTTGTGGCTTGTGAGCTTGTGGATGCTGGAATAAGGAGTGGAGAAGCTGGATTCTTATGTAATATTGGCCTAGAAAAGAATTATGATCATACTAAGTGGGGTTTCCTAGCATAAGTAATGAATAGGATAAACTTTGGAGAAAAATGAAGCCGGATGCTTGCCTGCATGCCTTCAATGTATTTTTCATTGTTGATAAACGAATATGGATCTCCTATTGAATATTTTCATGCTTCAAGAGTCTTGATGCAAGAGGATCCCCTCTTCCCATGTTGTTTGTATTGGTGATTAAGAGTCTGGATTTGGTCCCAATGGCTATTGCAGTTGTACATTGGGAACATCTCTCCATAAAGGACAAGGGAAATGTTCCAAATGCACGACTGCAATGGCCATTGGGACTAGATCCGAATTTGATGATTAAGGCCCTGTTTGGCGCATCTTTTCACGTGGGCTGTCGGCTTTTTAGAAGCTTGGCAGCCCGTGTTTTGGTCTTTTCCCGCTTGGTTGGGAAAAGATCTAGCTGCTGAAAGCTGCAGCCCTGAAAAGATGCGGGAAGCCCATTTCGGGCTATTTTCGGGAAGCTCCAAATGGAGCTTTTTGCCTTTTTTTTTCAACTTGTCTCCATGCAGAAAGACACACGAATAGACACGCCTTAACCAAACGGTCTTCAAGCTGCTAAGATTTTGATGCAAAAGCTCATATTGTCTTTTGACAATCAAAGCTTCTAGAAGATCTTTCAAAAAAGACTTGCCAAACAGCCCCTAAATGAAGTGAGGCTGGTTGGAGATTTCAATTTAGGTCCTCATAGACTTAATGTCACAATTCTACAATATGTGGATGTTAGTGGAAAAAATATGGTAGATTTCTCACATAACATGATTCAGCCAGTTAGACAGTAACTAGGTTTTTAATATTTGGGTAACTCCAGTTAAGGATGTTGTAGAGTCGGCTAAAGAGGGGTATTCCAGTCTTTTCCATTTAAGTAATGTGTTATGTATATGTCCCATACATATGTAGGGGCATTTTTGACTTTATATATTGTTTTGATAAATATAAATAGATGGTCAACTAGGTGAGACTCTTTGTCTTCTCTGTTCGACACTTTTCTCTTCTTCTTCTTCTTCTCTCCCTTCTCTCTCCTCTCTTTTCTATCTTAGTTCGACTGGACTTCTTTCACATGGTATCAGAGCACCACTAATAAAGGAAGATTACAGCTTCAGTCAATCAACTCTTCCTCTTCTTTTTTATTTTTCGTTTTTTTTTCCTGGTCTGCGCAATCTGGAATAGGTGGTGGAGAAGGTTGTGGCGAACTCCAAATAATATCTGTGGCAATCCATTCGACAGTCCAAGGGTTATGGTGGCTTGATTACTGGTGAAAGGGGGAGAGTGCGACAGTCCTATTGAAAGAAAGAAAAAAAAACTCTTTTTTTTGTGGACTACTGTCACCATATGTGATAGCTGTGGTGGTCGAGTGGTTATTGTCATGGTGGTCTAAACCCTCTAATGAGCAGTTTCAAGAGGGATTTTCTATGGTTATAAAACTGTCTATTCACAATACAATAGTGTTCAAAGTGGCTGAATGCATGCTTGGGCAAGTTCATGGTGGTTACGAGTGTGTTGGTGTAGTGTTCGAAGAACAATAGTTGCAGTGTTTGGAACTGAATTATTATTATTATTATTATTATTATTATTTTGTGATGGGTAGAACCAGCTTTGTAGATTGAACTGGCATTGATGGATGATGTGAGTGGTAACCAGAAATCGAGTGTAATGATTTCCTCTGATTTTTTAAGTGTGTAGATGACATCCATCAAACTCAATGGTGAAAACTACGTTCCATGGGCTAAGTCGGTGGAAGTATTTCTTAAGGCTAAGAAGAAAGTGAAACATGTACAAGAGGAGAAACCTATTGCTGAATCTCCGGGTTTCAATGATTGGAAGCAAGAGGATGCTCAAATCATGACGCAATTGTAGAACAGTATGGAGCCTAAAATCAGTGTTAACTTCATGTTTTTAGATGCAACAAAGGATATATGGGAATATGACAAGAAACTCTATTCTGGACAAGACAACATTACAAGGGTTTATCAGCTTTATCAGGAATACTTCAATTTGCAATAGGGAAATCAGACCCTTGAAGAATATTATGCAGTATGAAAAAATCTTCGAAATGAACTTAATGTCTATCATCCCTTAACTTCGGATGTCAAAATTTAGTAACAACAAAGGGAGCAACTAGATGTTACCCGGTTCTTGGTGGGGGGCTGAAAGCAGAGTATGAGCCTGTCAGAGACAAATATTGGGGGGGTCTGCTCTCCCTACTCTAGAAGAAGTGTTTGCTCGTTCCGTAGGATATCTCTTAGTCCCACAGAGAGTAGCATACCTCCTGACAGATCAGCACTTGTTGGCACTCGAGGCGGTTCTTATGGGCATAGAGGAGGTGGTCACACAGTTAAGGGAGGCCGTGGTAACCCTATGGTTGGTCGTAGCAGTAGAGGAGGTTGTGATTCAAGGGGAGGCTGTGGCAGAGGAAGAGGAAGCACTACTAGGAAATGCACACATTTGTGGGAGAGATGGACACACAGTTAACTTCTGTTATGATCTGCATGGCCCGCCATCCACATAGGCTAATCATGCAGCTATTGGTGGTAGTGAAGTCAGTGATATTCAACCAGTTGATCCAACACCCTCTACAGTCACAACTACTTTTGGGAAAGAGATGATGAATATTCCAAAAGAGGAGTATGAGAGATTTCTTCAGGCCACTTCACATTAGAATATTGCCACCCTTGCTCATTTAGGTATGGCTTGCCTAGCATCCAAACTTTCACCTTGGATGATTGACTCTAAAGCCTTTGATCACATGACCAGGTGTGTTTTCCTCCCTTTCTCCAACCTTCACATCAAATAATGTTACCCTTGCCAATGGATCTACTTCCCCCCCATTTACGGTGTTGGTAATATTAACACAACATCTCTTTCTTTGTCTTCTGTTTTATATGTCCCCAAGTTTCCTTTTAATCTTTTGTCTGTTAGTAAACTAACCAAATCTCTCTATTGTTCTATCACATTGTACCCTTCCTCTTGTGTTTTTCAGGATCTAACGACAGGTAAGAAGATTGGTGGAGAACATGAAGTTGGCGGATTGAATTACCTTGACGGTGGTGGTTCTACAATTGCACTTCAAACCTCTTTGACTCCTCTTCAGTGGCATTGTAGACTCGGCCATCCATCTCTTAAAGCTCTCAAGCTCCTTGTTTTGTCATTGAGTCGTCTGTCTTCTTTGCAGTTGAGTCGTGTCAGTATGGGAAACACCATCGGGTTTCCTTTAGTTCTAGAATTGATAGTCGTATGTGGAGTCCTTTTGATTTAATTCATTCAGATGTTTAGGGTCCAATTAGAATTGGGTTTTATAATGGTTATAGATATTTTGTTATCTTTGTTGATGACTGTTCAAGAATGACATGACTTTATTTAATGAAAGAAAGAAGCAAATTATTTTCCATTTTCCAAAAGTTTCATGTTGAAGTGCGTACACAATTTGGTATTTCAGTTAAAATTCTTCGTTCCAACAATGGAAAAGAGTATTTTCTTTCTTCATTTCAGCAGTTCTTGGAACAACATGGTATTATTCATTAGACATCTTGTGCCCACACCCCTCAAAAAATGGGGTGGTTGAGAAGAAGAACCGATATCTACTTGAAACAACTCGGTCTCTTCTTCATCATATGAATGTTCCTAAACGTTTTTGGAATGATGCAGTACTTACTGCGTGCTTTCTCATTAATCGCATACCCTCGTTCATTCTTGATGGTTGTTCTCCGTTCTCAATCTTATTTCCCACTTTGTCTCCATATCCCCTGACTCTCAGGATCTTCGGGTGTGTGTGCTTTGTTCAGAATCTTGGTCCTGGTCTAGACAAGTTGGATGCATGCTCCATTAGATGTATCTTCCTTGGCTACTCTAGGGCCTAGAAAGGGTATAAATGCTACAATCCTATGACTCGGAAATCCTTTGTTTGTCCTGATATTACATTCTTTGAATATGTCTCGTACTTCTCAGGTCCTGATATCCCTCCTTCTCCCAAAGAGGTTCATCTTCCTCTTTTGGTTGGCAATTCCATTCTTGTTGTTCCCATTGTGAATAAGTCTCCACCTTTCCCAATGTAGGAACGTACTGAAAGACCACCGTTCTGTCAAGTGTATACTCATCGACAGAGACCAACACCTCCACCAACTTTTATTCCGCTTGTAGATCCAACTCCTACCACACCCGAATTGCCTTCTGATCTTGACCTTCCTATTGCATTGTAGAAAGGTAAACGTAGTTGCACTTCACACCCCATATCCAATTATGTTTCTGTATCTCACCTTTCCACTTCCCATCGTGAGTTTATTTCTCTATTATCCTTTGTATCTACACCTAAGGATGTTTAGGAGGCTCTTACCTCGCCAGGATGGCGAAAATCATTGGAAGAGGAACTCTCTGCTCTTCATCACAATCATACATGGGAACTCACCAATCTTCCCCCAGGTAAGCATGTTGTTGGTTGTAAATGGGCATATACTATTAAGTATCTATGAGATGGGAGAGTGGAGGGCCTAAAGGCCCGTTTAGTTGCAAAAGGGTACCTCAACTTTATGGTGTAGACTATGTAGAAACCATTTCCCTTGTTGCGAAGATTGGCTCAGTACGTGTGTTGATTTCCTTAACTGTCATGCATGATTGGCCTCTATTTCAGCTTGATATTAAAAATGCCTTTCTTCATGGTGATCTTCTAGAGGAAGTGTACATGGAGCAACCACCAAGGTTTGTTGCTCAGGGGGAGGATGGTAAGGTGTGTAAGCTCAAGAAGGCGATCTATGGGTTCAAATAGTCTCCCCGTGCTTGGTTTGGAAAATTTAGTGAAGTAGTGAAGGAGTTTGGAATGAGACAATGTCAAGTTGACCACTCAATATTTAGCTATGACTCTGAGGCTGAGAAGATCTTGCTAGTAGTTTATGTGCATGACATAGTTATAACTGGTAGTGATAGAATTGGAAATGATAGACTAAAGACATTTCTACAAGATCACTTTCAGACAAAAGATCTTGGAAAGTTGAAGTATTTCCTGGGTATAGAAGTTGCTAGATCAAAGCAAGGCATAAACCTATGTTAGCGGAAATCTGCTCTTGACCTATTGGAAGAAACAGGACTACTAGGTGCTAAACCAGCTAAAACTTCCATGGAACCGAATGTGAAGTTGGGAAGTGATATATGTGAATTATTTGATAATCTTTGAAGGTATAGAAGGCTAGTGGGAAAACTGAATTATCTAACTATCACTAGGCCTGATATCTCATTCGTTGTCAGTGTGGTAAGTCAGTTTATGTAGAGTCCTCGAGTGCCTTACTGGGACACTTAGGATTGTGCGGTATTTGAAGGGGGCTCTAGGCCGTGGGTTAGTACAAGCCAGGAGGTGATCTTGAAATAATTGGCTATATCGTAGATTGGGTTGGTTCAGTATCAGACAAGAGATCCACTACAAGTTATTGCACATTTCTTGGAGGAAATCTAGTGACATGAAAGAGCAAGAAGCAAACTGTGAGCAGTGCAAAAGCAGAAATCAAGGCCATGGCACACACTACATGTGAACTAGTGGTTGAAGAATCCGCTGTAGGAAATCGGGTTCTCAATAAGCAAACCCATGAAACTATACTGTGACAACCAAGTTGCAATTCACATCTCATCCAACCCAGTTTTTCACGAGAGAACTAAACACATAGAGGTAGATTGCCATTTTGTAAGGGAAAAGGTCCTCAATGGTGTCATAAGCATAGAGCATGTGAGAATAGGTGATCAGTGGGTAGATCTGTTCACAAAAGGGTTGAGTTTGGGAAGAGTGAGCTATATATGTAACAAGCTGGGATTATATGATATATATACTTTCTAGCTTGAGGGGGGGTGTTAGAGTTGGCTAAAGAGGGGTATTATAGCCTTTTCCATTTAAGTAATGTGTTATGTATATGTACCATACATATGTAGGGGCATTTTTTACCTTGTATACTGTTTTGATAAATATAAATAGATGGTCGACTGGGTGAGACTCTTTGTCTTCTCTGTTCAACACTTTTCTCTTCTTCTTCTTCTCTATCTTCTCTCTCTTCTCTCTTTTCTATCTCAGTTCGACTGGACTTCTTTCATAGATGTCTTATAGACATTCTCTTAATTACGTCTCTCTAGGGGCAAAGACAACCTTTTGATTCGGACTAGTGTAAAATAAATGAATGGAGTAGATTAAATAGATTTTAACTACGAAATTTTCTATTGAAAATTGTGATATGCATTCCCTGATTCCCTCCTTGATTTGAGAGAAACGAAAAGAAATAAATTCTATATAACATTTAAGTAGGGAGCATAATCAGCCAGGTTACATGAACAAGGCTGTAGATGGTTTCATCCCCCATACAGAATCAAGATTTTGTAGGAGTTTATGAATTAATGAGGTGTAGGGAACCATAATTAACTAA
Source organism: Nelumbo nucifera (assembly GCF_000365185.1). The sequence continues at coordinate 3,614,160 of NW_010729090.1, forward strand.
GTTTCATAAAAAAGGCTGTAGATGTTTTTCTCCCCCACAAGATGAAAAATTCAACCAAGTTTCATGAGCAAGGCTATATATGGTTTTTATCTCCCACATAGAATTTAATTAGCATTGGGTAGGGAGTTATAATTAGCCAAGTTTCATGAACAATTTGTAGATGGATGTTCTTACTGTATAGAATTAAGTTTCTTCAAATAGAGACAAGGAAGAAAAGACTAGGGCTGCAAACAGATTTAATCGAATTAGAATAGCAATTATCCAAATTTGATTAAATAAGAATAATGTGACATCTGAATTTGATTTGAATTTGACAAATATGTAGGTTTACTAATTCTAATTTGAATCAATTAAGTGAATATTTGATTTGAATTTGGTTCAAATTCAGATGGAGTCCACTTGTATATTTAATAATTAATATTACTGATTAATGAACGTTGATAAAAATTATTTCATACTTGCATGCTTCATGGTTGAACAATGAACAGTTGAGTCCTGACTTGGAATCTGTTGGATCAAACAGGAAAAACAATTTAGTTGATTAGTTGTTGGCTTCTCACTCAAAGTAGTATTAATCATTTAAGAAGAAAAGAAAGCCTGCAATTGAACAAGCCATTATACATTAGTCCATGTATTAAGAAAAACAAAATACCCAGATCTGTGACAATTGGTGAAAATCTCGGATAAGAGGTAAGCATAGTTGTCAAGGCAACGCCTAGGCGACAAGACACCCTTTGAGGCTCGCCTCGCCTAATTGCCAAGCAGTTTTCTACTTCCTACTATAAAATACTTTTTTATTCATTCTTTTTTGAGATTATAATTATAAAATAGACATTATTAAACTAAAGTAATCATTTTGTGTGTTTATATACTAATTTCTTTTTATTATTTTCTTATTTATTAGGGTTTAATCAACACAAACATTGCTAAATGCTGTATTGAACCCTCAAAGACTTAAAAACCTGAACTAATAAGGAAGAACTTAAAATTTTATCTAATCAGCACATTTTCCTGCTCCTCCTCCTCCTCTTCTTCTTCTTCTTCTTCTTCTACTACTATTACTACTACTACTACTACCGATACTTTTTATTTTCTTCTTTTCCTATAACAAAAATAAGGGTTCAGCCCCTATATTTTTTGAATTTTATTTTCCTTTACCTTTTTTTCTCATGAATATGTTGATTTTCTATACTTCAATATGCAATTTATACTTTTCTTATGAAAATCATGAATAATTATTAAAGAAATATGGTTATGGTACCTAGGGAACTACCCTAGGATCTATGTTTTAACATAAAAAAATCCATCGTCTAGGCGACAAGGCTCTCCCCAGTTGCCTAACCTCGCCTTGGCACCTTGAAAACTATGGAGATAAGCCAGGAAGATTTCCAATGATAGATGAATCATAAGCTTGAGCAAAGATATCATTCCTGGCGCTGTAAACTCCATACTCTGTAGGGTTTTAGGGTAAGGATTTGCTGGTTTGTGTAAGCAGTAGAAGAGAGAATAAGCGAACAGCAAAGGAGTCAAGGAGTGGATCATGACAAGGACAATATCTTGGCTGAAAACTTAAGATCTTTTTGTGAACTATTCCTTTGATGATTTGAGGAGAAATTGGGCAGCCATGGCATCCACAGCTTCCACAAAGATTACTCTACTAGCAGAATGGAAATCTCCCCTGGAAGGTGTGGTAAAAATGAAGTCGGAAGCAGTCAAAGTAATCCAGGGTCCTCGGGTATAGGAGGGATTCTAAACAATAAGGATAGCAACATAATATCTTTATTCTCAAGACCAGTGGGAATTGGTGACTCTACAAGGGCTGAGATGCTAGCCATGGTAGAAGGAATACATGTTGCACTGGAGGACCTAATAGTTGAAGGGGACTCCAAGGAATATGTCAGTTTTCAGGGATCTTTTGAAGAAAGTTCATTGTCTTACAAGGAATATGTCAGTTTTCAGTGGGTCAGCAGATCGGCAAATGCCATGGCTGATTGTTTGGCTAAACAGGGGGTATCAAGGGGCATTCTGTTATGTGCTACCTTATAATTGTAATTCAGGATATAGTGTGTGCTTAACTGCTTAGCTCTAAAGGGAGGTAACATCTCGTGCCTCCTTTTGTGCTGATTGTACACCTTTTCTATTCTAGGCTTAATAAAATACCACTCATTTATCAAAAAAAAAGCCTGATGGCATGCATATAAAGTTTTGAGTATGAGTGTCAAGCCTGTAATCAGAATCAAGTCTGTATCTTAACATTTGCTACGACATCAAACCTGTAACCTGGTTTTCTGGTAAGGTGAGTGAGGATTTTATGGAGCTGAGACTACAACTGGCATCAAAAGTCTGTAGTGGGTCAAGCCTGCATGTAACTTTTCTCACTAATAAAAAGATTCACTACAAGGCTTGGGTTAACAGAAAGCAGATGAGTGAATGAATCCCTTGAGTCAACATATATCAACTGGCTTGATTCAATCAAATAAGTTTCAAGTGCGCCCATAAGGTCAGCATGGTTTTCATCAATGGCGATTGGAAATGGAAACTTATGTTCCATGATTGTTAGCTGTGTAGACATGAGTGAGTCAAACTCGGGAAGATAACTCACTCACTCGGAAGATGAACAGTCTTTACCTTCTAAAGTCTACATCTCTAGCATGCATTACTCCAATATACACATGGTTGCAATATTTGTAACTGCAAGGCATGACATGTTCTTATAACTGGTGGCAATACCTTCCCTAATCTATTGATTAGTCATATACTCCACTAAACAGTGAAGGTGGCATTTCTTTTGTGTGGTGTAAGAGTGTGCCCACAAAGGTGGCATTTTTTGTTTGGACAGCCTACTTGAACAGGACTCTGACTAGGGATGATATTCTGGAGAAGGGTATGCTGCTGGACACAACTGCTTGTGTGCTTTGTCAGAATCATACTGAGTCAGTCAGTCAATCATTTGTTACTTTATTGTTGTTTTTCCTATGACATTTGGATTAAGGTCAGGAACTTGTTTGAGGTAAATAGTTGTTGCCCTGAACCAATAGCAGATTTTGTGAAGAGTTGGAGAGTCAAAGGCCTCACAAAAGAGGGAAAGTTGGCGTGCAACCTGACTCCTGCTGCTGTTTTTTGGTGCATATGGCAGGAGAGGAATGCAAGGATTTTCAAGAATCAGCGCAGCTCTTCAAACACAGTTTTTCAGGAAATTTTGGGGAAAATGCTCTCATGGTTAGCAGTAAACAGTGTGTTTAAGGACAGAAATTTTAGTTCTTTTTTTGCTGTTGGGAATCTTTTTGTAAATCAGGGTTTGGGGGTATAGTTCTGCTTGTTCAGCTTTTTTGTAAATCCCTGTGTACAGCTCCTTGTTGTACATGTTTTTTGCCTTTATTGAATATTATACTTTACCTGTTTTGAAAAAAATAGAAAAACTGTGGGACATCTAGAAGAGAATTTAAGTCACTTCTATCATCCCTGGTTTAACCGACTAATCCAACCAATTTGGTTGGGCCAAGAATTCTCAGCTTTTACAGCATATTTGCATCTGCCTACCATTTTTTGGCTCGACTCAGGTATTCCATTATCATTTCTTGTGAGCTATTGACAATGCATTTGTATCTTATAGTTGTTCTGGTGAAGCTTCCTGAATGATGAAAATCTTATCTGGGAATAGCTTGGGTGACAGCTATCAAAGGATTTTATATCCAAATCAGATGGATTAGGAGAATAGCTTGGTTGACAGCTTAGCTAAGCAAGGGGTTCAAAGAAACAATATGTACCTTGTAATCTGCCCTTTATTCTTCCAATCAATAAAATTTCTTCTTTGTGTTGCTGATAAAAAAATCCTATCTTGGAATGTCCAAGGGTGTAACAGCCCTAGGACTTTAAGATTCTTGAAAAGGATCTATCACATTCCTAACCCGGACATTGTTTCCCTATCAGAAACTATGATGTCTGCAAATAAATGCAAGTTATTGGGTAGAAAACTTCAATATTCTGAATACTGTGGAGTGCCAATGCAGGGACTGGCTAGGGGGTTATATTGTGCCTGAAAACATAATATGGGATTGGATATTTGTTTCAAAAGATGACTGATAGTTGCAAACATATCGGTGGGTCAAAATGAGGGAAGGTGGTTGTTGTGTTTAGTTTATGGTCATCTTGGTCAGAAGAAAAGACCTAAGTTCTGGGGGAATTTTTTTGCATTCATTGAAGATCATTCACACTAGATGATGTTGGGGGATCTGAATGATGTAATTGATTGTGATGGTTATCAAGGGAGTAGAGAGTCCTCTAATAAACATCCAAAGCACTTCAAACATCAATTTAGTCTCATATGCTCAAACTGATTCAAATGGTGGGTAACCGTTTCACTTGGATCAATGGACAAGGGGGAAAAAGGTTAGTAAAAGAAAAGCTTGACTGTGGTTTAGCTACTCCCTGGTCATGCTCTAAGAACTTGGAAGCTAAAATCCAATCTTTCTCCTTCGTATTTTTTGGACCATTCTGTTTTAATTTTAAACATAAATCTAACTATTGTGTTTGGTCCTAAAGAATTTCACTTCCTATGTGGGTAGAGGAAGATGAGTGTAAAAATATAATTGAAGAGAACTGGCCTTTCTTGTTTAACAAGAATGGAATAGACCATCTCATACATAAGTTGAAAAGATATAAGAGGAGTTTAAAGATTTGGAACAGGTCTAGATTTAGGGTTATAGAAGAAAATTTGAAACAATTTGGATCTACACAAGTGCCATTCAAAATTCTGAATTGAAACAAGGAGTTGGAAATTTTAGACAGCGTATGCCCTTAGCTCCAATAGATGTTGTAGTTGACTTTTATTGTGAATAAAAGTGCAATTTTTTATTCATGTGTCATGTGGTGCATTTATGCAAATTACCCTTGTACTACATTTTAGGATTGTGTCATGTGCTACTGGTTTTATTTTTTTAAGATATCATAGTCAGCATGCAGTCTAAATGTTCTCAACCAGTGGATAAACTTAGGTGGTCTAATCCTGACAAGGTCAGCATTCTCACGCTACCTATGTTATGGTAGGTCTCAACTAAAAGGGTTATGACCCAAGGTGTGAGAATGGGTGTTTACCTAAAACACTTGAAACATACTAGTTTCAGATTGTTCCCGGAACTTTGTGATAGTTTGAACAACTGAAGCATCATGTGATCCTTGACATGATAATATTACTCCGTTGGGTATTAGGCAGAGCTACTTTTTTGATATGCCAATTAATGAGATTCTTCTGGGATCAACACTTGGGTATGTTGGAGCAGGTATTTGAGTTGTTTGGGCAAGTGATCATTGTGATAGGATCAATTACTTTGTCAGACAGAGAATATCTATGAACATACTCTCTCCAATGGAAGGACTAAAGCTATCGATGGTAGATTTTAGATCGTCTTGGAATCAGTTTTTAAAAGTATATTATATTATAAATAGTTTATTTTAGAAATGGTTTTGCAAATCATTCTTTCCTTGGATCCATTGTAAAGGAGAGTATGACATTGGGCTGTGTTAAGGGAATAAGTCCTCTCTGATTCCTAATGTTATATTATTAATGGTTGAAAGATCATGTTGCAAATGTTGGGCCCAAAACCCTGATAGACATAAATCAGATTTGGACCATTGGACTTGGGTTATAGGGTGGCTGAGACCCATGGTTCACAATATCAATGATATTTGGCGAAATATTCCCGATATATCTCCATTTGCTAAGTGTGATACGAAATTTTTCAGGAATCTTTTTTTTTTCCCAAATATCCTCGATATTTTGCCAATATGTTGGCAATATTTGAAATTTCATTGATAAATTATATATTTAAAGTTTAAAATTTTAGAGTATTATTAAAACTTTTCAATATTTCATTAAAATAATCATAATTTTTTTTTAAATATTTCCTAAAAGAACAAGCAGGGAATTAGTGATTAGATATTTTACTAAAAATATTTTCCATCATCTCCCAAAATGTCATGCTAGATTCCTGAAGTTTCTATTTCTGTAACTTCAATAATTTTTTCCATTCACTGCTATAAATTTCACACAGAAAATTTGCTTCCTGTGAGCTATTTTTGCTTGCTTTTAACCCATTGACCATGTTTTGGAGTCAGGAACATAAATTCCTAACCTCCAACCATGCACATATGGATGGAAACTTCCTCCTTCCCTCCAACTACAGCTTCGTCCCTGAATGCCCTTTGACTATTGGTTTTCCTTTTCCATTTTTTTTTTCTGAATATATGGTTGATTTCTTGTGGGTGTGTTATTAGATCGCTGGAAATTGGGTAAAAGTTCACTGATTTTTTCTGTGAATATTCCATTATAGCTGGTTTACCATTTCAAGAACCTTATTTGTTGGTAGCTAACTAGATCATTTCATTGGTTTCCAGGGACATTCACTCTTTCAAATCTTGGGATGTTTGGCGTGGACCGTTTTGATGCCATTTTGCCTCCTGGAACTGTAAGTGATAACTCTGAATTTTTGGACAATTGCCTCTTTAAGTAATTCACTCAAGCAGGCATTACAAATTGGCGATTAAATTTCTATGTTGATTCATCATGTGATTTGGATTTGACTCAGGGAGCAATCATGGCTGTTGGAGCATCTCAGCCTACTGTAGTTGCTACCAAGGATGGCCGGATTGGTATGAAAAGTCAGATGCAGGTGAGGATGATTAGACATCTTATGTAATGCTTCTTTATCACAATAGACTATCTGCAACAAGTTCTTACATGGAAAAATTCATTCTAAATTTTGCAGGTAAATGTTACAGCTGATCATCGTATCATATATGGTGCTGATCTGGCAGCATTTTTGCAAACTCTGGCAAACATTATTGAGGATCCTAAAGATCTCACCTTCTAACTTCGCTGCATGGGGACTGAATTGGGTCATATTGGTTTCTGTTATTCAAGATGATCTTCTAATGTTAAGGCTGCCATTATCAAGTTGCTTTGTTGCTGATGTGCAATGGTGACAGAATAGACTTATTTTGTTAGCATCAGTCCGTTGGCAGTTTGAACAGGAATGAAGAGTGGAGTTTTGACAAGCAATTGATGTTTAGATTCTTTCTCTTTTTCCTTTTTTGAAGCCCTTTTTTCACTTGAAGTTTTAAACAATCAACATTAGATTTTCCTATTCCAATCTGTCTTATCTGTATGAATGATTCATGCCACTTTAAGGTTAATTATTTTTTTCTTAATTATACTCAGCATTGAATGTAGAGCATAATCCACGAGTGGCTGGATCCAAAAAGCTTCAATATTGGAGGGTAATTCCCTTACCATTCTGACTTTATTAGAACTTTACATATTCAGATGTTCTGCTATCATCTTCATTTTTGAGGGTGCAAGTTTGCCCCTGCGAATCGTACTTGCTCTAGAAAATTTTCCATCATGAAGATAGCGGTTCTCTCCATTTGCTCTTTCTAATATTGTCATCTTACTGTTTAAACCCATCTGATGAAAAATCTAGAGAAGAAGTTGAATAAGAACTAAAAGGAAATGATCTTGTTTAACCTAGCTTAAAGAGAAAGCATGGATTGTATTGTTCATTTTTTTAGCTCCAACATGTATTGTATTATTCTGCCCTTTATTCGAAAGGGCCGATTAATGCAAGCTGACTATGCCTTCTATTTGTCTTAGAGAAGCAAGGAGATCAGGCCTCAAAAGTCAAATATTAATTAACGACATTGATGGATCCACTCATCCAAGGCCCATGTGGACTTAAATTGAAAAATCGATTGCATATGGCACTGAAATGTGAAACCCAAATCATGCTATAGTTGACTTCTAAAGGAACACTCTGTAAATGAAAAGTAAGAGGAAATGTATCAACTTTCTCAAGTCATTGCTAAAACAAACTCTACTACAGGCTGGGAATCTGTGAGCTATTACTCTTCACCCAGGCCCTCAGATGAGACTTACTGTATAGCTAATTGGTAGCAATGCTCAAGAAATATACTTCTGTACAAGTGCTACTACGCATCAATACTCTGCAGCTTTCTCAAGGAGTTTTCAATATGGAATGATTTGCATATGCTTTTAACCCAATTGAACTAAGTCTTACCCCAACTCTTCAGGTTTTAGTACATAAATCCTGTTATACCATTCCAATCTGTTCAGTGCATGTTGTTGACTCATGTATTGAATTATTACCACAAAACAAACCTAAATAACAGACAACAGTAACATATGCACAGTGCAGTATATATGATACTACATACAGTATATATTCTAAACATGGTTTGGTTTGGAGATGGATGAGTTACTTGTATTCCGATCATATGGCTGTCTATTAAAGCAGGTGAGAATGTGCGGATGTCAATGTTGATGAACCAAGAGATGGAGCACACCCATTATAGTGATGCTTAAGAAAGTGATTAAACGAAGATGGTATTACATGTGTCAAAATATTTATGCCAAATATGGTTAGTTAGTTACATTGTAAACACAAGTGGCAACAAGTGGGTTAGTCGGTGATCTGTATCTATAAATACCCGATTAATGAATTGTTTCTTTCGTCTTGGGCATTTCATTTAAAGTTTAGAGATGGTTTCTCCCTGCTTTTCTGTAACTAGCCTGAAAACGTCCCTCTAAAACTCCAGCTGAAAATGGACTCTCCTGTTATGATCCAGCATTGTTCAGTTCAGATGTCCAGTTATGATCCAGCACATTGATTTATTTCAAGCCAGAGGGAAGGATTCATATTCTAAGATTCAATGAAATGAAGGGGTTAGTGAAATAGGGTGTAAATGAATGGATCACAGCTGAAACCAAGCTTGGTGTATGTATTATGTATAGAACAGAAAATTGTTTATCCATTCTTACAGATACATAAGCACAAAACTAACAAATTTCTTCTCATGAAAGGAAAACACACACACACACACAACCACAAATTGGATTTAATATGTATGAGCCTTCTTCAAACTTTTATATTATATAAATGCCTTTGAGAGTGCTTATCTTGCATTAAGCAGCATCTTTAGCACATTCTTCATCTTTGGCCTTGCTTCTGGAGAGACACTGACACAACCTAAAGCAACCTTCAGAACTGATAGCATCTGATTTCGAACTCCAACTGATATTTTACTGATACTAGGATCAAGGATCTTATCCCATTTCTCACGTTGTGCTGAATTACTCATTACCCACTTAGCCAACTCAGTTCCTTCGGTGACTGCCGGTTTACCAGTCAGCAATTCCAGAAGTACAACACCAAAGCTGTAGACGTTCCCAGGCATTGTCACCCTCATTGTGTAAGCATACTCTGAAAACCATGAAACAACAAGATACAATATTTAGAAAACAAATATTGAAGTAATTAGTGTACACCAGTTCAAACAAATATAGGATTTGAGATAGTAAAATGTTAGGATGATTCACCTGGAGGAATGAACCCAACAGAACCAGCAATAGTTGAAAGGCTTCCAGTGCTCTTTGTAGGATCAATTACCTTACAAAGTTCAATATCCCCAACTAGGGGCTCCTTCAGGGATTTCAGTAGGATACTTTTGGTTGAAAGGTCAAGGAGGAAAATTGGGCCACTGGTGCAACCATGGAGAAATGCCAGACCCTGAGCTACACCAACAGCAATACTATAACGGCTTTCCCAATCCAAAGTACTTCCCAAATTTCCATGGAGAACATCAAAGACGGTTCCCATCTGGGCATATTCATAGAACAGATAAGCACTCTCATCAGTCAAGACATAGGCTAGAGGAATCATGATATTTGAATTGTTCAGCCTTCCTAGAATCTCTAGCTCTTCTCTGAATTTCTCATGGCTCCCTAGTTGGAATATCTTATCACTCCAATTAAGCTTCTTGATGTAATAAGTTGTATCACTGGGCATGACAGCCTTGTAGTAGGTAGAGAACCTACTCTTCAGTATGATATTGGCTGGATTAACAACTGCTTCCATGGCTAAATTGAAGTCGATATTTGATCTGTGAATGCTGCTTCCAGTAATCATACAATAGTCAATAACCCGAGGAAAAGGAAAATGTTCTTCTAGTTGTGGGATCTCATCATTGATCCTGTGATAGCGCCTTGAAACCAGAACAAAAATGACCCCAATAACCCCAACAGCGAGTACTGCACAGACAACTGCAATAACAGCTACCACCACCCGTGAATTACTTTTCTTGGTAGGTTTTGGGGTTGCCGGAGTATCAAATATTAGACCCTTATTTCCATCTGTCTCGAGAATCATGTTCTGTTGCCGAAACTTTGGAACACTTCCAGATAGCTGATTATTGGAAAGCAACAGCGTTGTTAGGCTAAACATTCTGGTCAGAGAGCCTGGGATGTTACCAGTAAATTTGTTATTTGACAGATCTAAAACCTCCAAACTAGACAGTTCAGCGAGAGTGTCTGGGATAGTTCCTTCAAAGAGGTTTCTGCTGAGGTTGAGTGTTATCTGCAAGCTACTTGGCATCTTTGGAATATTTCCACTCAGTTCATTGGCCCCTAACTGGAGTTCTAACAGTGAATTCAAGTTGGCAATTGAATCAGGTAACGAACCACTGAGCTTGTTGTTGTTCAGATTGAGATTTGTAAGATTCGTTAAGCTGGATATTGTTGATGGGATTGAACCAGTAAGTGAATTTTGGCTGATATTTAATGTCAACAAGTTCCGTAACTGGGAAAGTTGATCAGGAATTTCTCCAACCAGCTTGTTAGACTGTAGCTTCAAAACTTGAAGATGGGAAAGATTACCCAACTCTTTTGGCAATGGACCCGTCAGCTGATTTTGGGCGAGATTCAATAGTGCTAAACTCTTGCAGCCTCCCAGTTCTGGGGGTATCTCCCCGCTTAATCTGTTACTATCGAGCTCAAGATAGGTCAACTTCATAAACGTTCCATTGGGTATGGCAGGGATGGTCCCATTAAGTAAGTTGCTTCCGAGTCGCAGACGGATTATACTCTGGGAAATGTTCGTTGGAATTGTCCCTTCTAGTAAATTGTTAGACAGATCGACAGACTGCAAATTTGGAGGTGAGAAAAAGTCTGACGGAATTGACCCATTTAACATATTGAAACTCAGGTCCAAAATCTTCACATAGCTTGAAACTCCACGAGGAATTTTACCTGAAAATTTGTTTTGGTTTGCACTGAGCCACCGCAGAGTCTGAATTGTAGAAAGATTCTCAGGGATTTCTCCAGCTAGATAATTAGAGGACAAAAGGAGGGTCTCCAACTTCGAAAGCTCCCCTATCCTTTCTGTAATAGGCCCTGAAAGATTATTTCCGCTGAGATCAAGTAAAATAAGGTTTTTGTAAACCATGAGTTCTTCAGGGATTGGACCACTAAACACATTGATTGAGAGCTCCAGTTCTTCCAAAACCGTTGAGTTACCAAGGTTGGTAGGAACAAAACCAGCAAAATTGTTTCTGCTCAGGTTCAAGCTTCTAAGTCCAACCAACCTTTCTAGTTGAGAACTAATACTTCCGCGCAATGAATTATAGGACAAATCCAAGGACTGCAACCCAGCAAAACCAACAAAGGTAGGCAAAACATCAGACAACAAATTATGGCTGAAGTTCAAGGCCCTTAAGCCATTAAGCTTTCCACAATTTTTGAGAAACTCTTCAGGGATAGAGCTTAGAGAATTGCTGGAAACATCAAGAGACTGTAGTGAATCAATCTGACATGTACTATTCAGAATATCAGAAGTAGAGAGACCCAAACCAGAGAGCGAAATACTGATTACGGTGCTATTGTTCTTGTCGCAAGTGACTCGTTGCCATGAACAAGGATTTGGGTTTGCTTCCTTAAAAAGAGTGTTGTTGAGATTGGCCATGATTTTCATCTGGTTTTGAGGGAGTAGAGACAACACCACAGGCAAGTAAGAGAAAAAGAAAAGGAGAAGAGAAGACCCACGAACATACCTGCTCATCTTAGCAGGTCAATCACTTGCTCAGATGTGCTTGATTTTGTTTTCCAGATTCAAGTTTCGGAGTCCAAACGTAGTTTGCTGAGCTCTACCTCATCCTTTGTAGAGAAGAAGAGAATAGCAGAGCAGAGCAGGGGAGGAGGAAGGAGGGAAACCAGAGAGAAGGAATTTTGTGGCGTTTGTTGGATACTGTGAGCTTGTGGAAAACTGCAAAAAAACGGAGAATGGGTGTCGTTGACTGGACCCTAAAGAGTTGACTGACTGACTTACAAACGCTTCTTTTCCTTCTTTTTTTTTTTCCCTGCCAGAATGACTTCGACGGTCATTGCGGCCTTTTTTTTCCATTAGTCCTTGTGGGCCCCCACTGCCACCAGCCCAGTATATATTTCAAGGAAACTCTCGGTGTGGGTCCCCCATTTAAATGTATGTCCTCATTATTGTTGAGAAAACGCGGTTGAAGCTTCAAAGTCCAAACCACCAAGGTACCTTACCTTGATTCGTTGAACGCGGGGTACGCTAGAAATATCTGCTATGCCAATGGATGTAGCATTGGGCTAAAACCGTTAATCACGTCACTCGATGTATTGCTAGAGATGTAAATCTGGCCATGTCGCTTATGGCCCGGTATGAACTTAGACCGGTCTAGCACGATCTGGTACGATGGTCCATATACCATACTAGGCTCGGCTTAATCATACGAGTCATACTGGGCTTGGGGTTTTAGGTCCATAGGCCAATGTAACCTAGCCCGCACCTCGGCCTATGGCACAATCCGTATATATTATTTATATATTTATATAATAATTATATAATATATAATATATTAATAAAATAAATAATTTTTTTAATTTATTATATAATTCAACTTAGCCTAAGTCTTGGCCCAGGTCAACCCCCAAATATTTCATTGGAGAAGGCAACACGACCGTCTTTAATCGAATGAAATGACGTTACGTGCGCCATACAAAGCCGTAATATCATGGTTTTAGCGCAATCCTACGTCAAAGGAAGTAGCGGATTTCACGCGGTGCCCTGTTATTAAAAGTCTTGTATTTGTGATTGGTTTGGTAGGTATTCCGGTTTATCGGCTGAAGAATCCTTAAAAAATGTTTATCGGTGAAGAAACACTGTTTACTTCTTTGTTGGGTTGGAGAATTAACTCTGTCAGCAAGATTTATATTTTAGAATCAAAGTTTTAAGATCCGAGTAAGAACCCTTCGGGTCAATGGGTCAGCAGTTCAATTTTCCGGGTCAATCCATGATGTTATTAATATAGAAAGTTACTAAACAATATGATATAATAAGAAAAAAGTTGTCCATTGAATGGGTTAGATGGTCAATAATTTAAGCATCCGGGTTGATGAGTTAACGACTAAGTCAACATTTTTTTTTTTTTTTGATAATGTAGTGGATCAGACTTCAGTGGTTGACACGGATTGTGACTAGGTCACAATCTGAAAATATTGTTTAAAAGTAATTAATATTTATTTAAAAATTTTAAAAATTGAGTGATTTTCCATAAATTACACAATAAATATAATAACCCTACAACACTCATAATTCATTGGCTTTAAATTTTGACAATAAAAAATTGCTTTCTTGCTTTTTTTTTTCCATCAAATGAATGATAAAAATTCATGGGCTGATAAAAATGACTATGCAAGTGTTCTTTATAACGTTATTCAAAAGATACATCAGTTTTTCTCTTGCCTGATTTACTTTATCAAAAGCTACTTTATGGATGGGAAGTGGGGAACGAAAGTTACTTTTTTACTTTGATCATAGAGAATGACAGCATTGGCCCTTATGGGAGATATCCTTCACCGTTATCAAGAGAACTACCTCTATATTCTCCACGACCCGAATCTCCATATAAAGTGTCAATTGTTTTTACATTGGATACGTTGTTCTTTTTTTAATAGATTCTCTTGGAGTACTCATTCTTCAGTTGTGCCATAGACAAAGAAAACCCAAATTTCAAGTGGTAGAATAAAATGGTCTACATAACAAGGTTGTCTTAAAATGGAATTCATGTCAATATAAGGTAGGGTAAAGGATGAAACTAGATTCTAAGGCTATCTTTGGTTTGCTGCCATAGGTTTCATTTTTTCTATTCATATTCAAGTTGAAATCAGCCCCCCACAACGTCTCATAGCACATTTTTGCCATGTATTGGGAACATATCTCGATGATAATATCTGGAATGATGATGTTATCATTGGGAGATGTTCCTAATTACAGCGGAGATGTGCTGTGAAACATTGTGGGGGAAAGATTCGGTCTCTTCTTATTCATTTTGGCTAAGAATGAATTACATTAGGAAGTTTGGTTACAAATTTTTACCCTGGATCTCATTCATTTTAGAATAAAAAACTGAGTCTATGACACAAAAAATGAACTTGCAGCAATATGTAAAATAATTGTGCTCCACGTTATTCATTTTTCATTCTTCAAACAAACTCCATGTTGACCGTCATGAACCACTGACCTAGGTCTCAAAAATCGCCATTATAGATTTCCACTACCCCATCGTTGTTGTGAAAACTTATGCCAATAGACAATAACTGTCGGTCATCCATTGGTAAAAATCTATGCTAGCAATTTTCTATGAAATTATTAGACATCTTGTACTTCTTATTATTAATTTTATTTTTAATTTTACAATTTTTAAATTCCATTTCTATTTAGAAGTTCCAATCTCTTTTCTTCATTTGCACAACTAAGCAACATCCCTCCTAGAATCCAACATCCCTTGCCACAGTAGGGAATATGACTTTCTCTGCTCAATAGTCCAAAAGGAATTTTGAGTGCAATGTATTTATGGAAGGGCATTTATGCCCAAAATCTATCTTGTTCTGTTAGAAATGGTTACATCTTGACTGAATCCTCCATTTTCTTTACTCATTAAGAATTTGTCCGACCTCTGTAAATAGATATGATGAGCTCTAAGCAGAGAATCCCCACCAAAAGTTCCTAGCAACTGAGTTGATTTTTTAGCATGTGGATTTTAGGTTTATTTGGGTTGCCATGAAGTAAGAGGGTATGACTGTGATCATGGATTTTACCAAAATTTCTCTCCCTGCATGAGAGAGCCAGTGGGGCTTCCAAGATTTGAGTTTATTTTTACATTTTTGTACAACCAAATTCCAGATGGGGATGCCTTACCATGATTAAGGAGTAAAGGTGCACCCAAGTAGTTGTCCTTACCTTGCATGATCCATACCCCCATAAGGGTGGCAAGCTCCTTCCTTCTCCTGCGATGTGTATTAGGACTACAATGTATAGAAAACTTAGAAAGGTTTAGTTCCTGACTTGACCAGACTCCAAATTGCAGAATACTATTCCTTACAGTATTGGTTTCCTCTTCAGAGCTTCAATCAAAACTTCAGATGTCATCAACAAACAACAAGTTGTTTATTTTTCGGCAGTAACAAGCTAATTTAGCACCAAACAAGGAAGCCGGTTTCCAAGTGTTTGTGGAGGCAACGAGAGAGGAGATCCATATAGAGAATGAAGAGATATGGGGAGAGGGGGCAGCCCTGTCTTATTCCTCTCTCGGGTTTAAAATCAGTTTCTAGTTCTCCATTCAACAGAATTGAGTACAATGTTGTAGATATGCAAGCCTTAATAAGACCATGGAATTGAGTGGAGAAACCCCTACACTGAATGCTCCTTAATAGAAAATTCCATTCCACCCTGTTGTAAGCCTTGGATAAATCCACTTTGAGCATAAAATTGCCAACTTTGTTCCTTGCTTTCTTTGTTGAAGGCAAAACCTCTGAGGCTATCACTCTGTTGCCATGAATTTGTCTATCGGGTGAGAAGGCATTTTGGAATGGGGTAATGAGGGAATCCATGTACTGTTATAGCCAGAGGGATACAACCTTATAAGCCACATTTGTAAGGCCAATAGGTCTAAGATCATTCACCAATTCCACCCCATCCTTCTTGGGAATTAAGATTAAGGTAGAGTACACCATCACATTGAACTATTGTTGTGTGGGCAAATAATTTACTATTAAAACCCAATGTTGATGAACAATTCACACATCATTGCCATTGTGATTTGAGATTGGCACACAACTTGGTTATTTTCTTGGAAGGGGTCTTTATAAGGATGATAGCATCTAAGATCTAGTAGAATCTTTGATATATGGGGTTACGTGCACATATACAGTTTATGTCTGTATCTATACATCGAAGCCGCATTCATTTGGTATTACTTGGACACATTATTATTGGTATTTTCTTACTATTTTCAGTTTTCCTAGTTAAAATTTATAACTCATTTATCCATTATGCTTGCATGCCTGAATTTTTGTTAATAGATATTAGTTAAACAAGTAGAATAGTTGGGTAAGTAGTTAATAATGTGTTGGCACTGAGTTCATCACTAGGGCAATAGAAGCTAAAACACTATATTTTTTGAAATGTTGCTAATATCTCTCAATGTTTATTCCTATTTCCTCATATATAAAAATCTATTGTGGGAAGATTCAATTGTAGGAAGAAAAGGAATGGGAGAACTAGGAAGAGAGGAAGACTCAATTGCAATAATAGAAAGCTATAGAGGACTCAACACAAGGTTCAATAGCAGATGGTAAGGGAAGGGGTAAAGCAAATATCTTGAAGGAACACTCGTCCTCAAAAGAATGAATATAAAATATGGAATGGGCCCTGTAAAAGTGACATTCATAGAAACAAACTAAGTACTACTCATAGGATCAAAACAATAGTAACCATTTTGTATGGAGGTATAACCAAGGAAAATACACTTTTGAGCCTTGGGTTCAAATTTGGGTCTTTGAGAGATAAGAATGTGTACATAACAGGTGCAACCAAATACTCGTAGAGGAATACAAAAGATATCACGTTTGGAAAAAAGACACCAAAGGGAGACTTGAGCCCCAAGACCTAAGTATACAATTATTAAGATATGTGGTTGTCGTGACAGCATCATCCCAAAATCTCGCAAGGACATAGGTGGAAAAAAGGATGCTCCTAGAAACTTTCATTAGGGGTGCAAATGGATAAGATCATGATTCAATCTAATCCAAGATTCAATCCTATTTGGTCAAATTCAGATCACCCCTAGTCGGATCTTCGTATTGGATCGGATCCTATGATCCGATTAGAAATCGGATCAGATTTGGATCACCCCTATCCAATCCAATGTGTTCTATATTTATAAATATACATAAATATATATAATAAAAATATATGTTATTATTTATTTATAAATATATTATTTATATTGTATTTTTGTAAATTTGTTATATTATTTATTTTTTTATAAAAACATGTATTTATATGAAGAAATTAATTAAAAAATATTTGTATTTTTTGTTTTTTCTTTATTTAAATTGGTATATTTATTTTTTCTTTTAATAATTTATTATTTTGTAAAGAAAACAAGTCGGATCAAATCAGATTAGAAGATCCGATAGGACTAAAATTCAAATCGAGTCCTATCAAATCCGATCGGATCCGACATGAACAATGTCAAATCAAATTAGAATATACCCAGATTTGAATCCAATCCAATCCGTTTGCATCCCTAACTTCCATAATGTGTCGCTTTTTCCTAAAAGCTACCCCATTTGTTTTGTGGAATACAAATATAGGATCTTTGATGAAAAACCACAAACTTCTCAAAATAAGAGGTAAGATCTTTCTTAAAATATTCATTAGGCATTTTAGCACGAGAACACCTAAAATAAAGCTAGGTATACTATGAGAAATTTGAAGGAAGGGGAAATCCATCATATGGATGGTTGAACCATGCTAGATGACTGGATGGAATTTTAAAACTTTTCTTTCACCCTTCCGGAAATCATATTCCCAATTTTAGAAAAATTGTATTTTTCTAAAATCGTTCTTGCACCAAAATCGAACTAGATTTGAAACCAATACAAAGGGAGAAGTATACCTGATACGGATTCCACAAATGTAGCTCCCAAAGTGGTAGTTCACGCCCAAAGAGAGTACCAAAACCAGCTTCCACTAAAAATGGAGCAGCTTGAATTGAAGCTAGTTCAGCAACACAGTTTTCAACAAAACTGTGATCCAACACCTTGGATCGAACAAGGGAGGTGAGCACAAAATTGTTCTGATGTTTTCTTGCAAAAATCAGAAATCAAGACTAATCAAAATCAGCCACAAGGCGGAGAATGAACTAGGGTTTCTAGAGCAACAAGAACAGAGAGAGAGATCTGGGAGAAGAGTGATCTAAAGCAAATTTCGATCTCCTCTTTTCTTAGCCTTAAGGATCACCACTCCTAATTGAATTAGGAGGTTCCTAATCCAAATCTTTATTTGGATTTGGACTCTTTAAGTGTATAAGACTTATCCTCTTATCCTAATGGTTGATCCATACCCTTATCCAAACCCATATTCGCCTAAGTCACATGACCGCTTAAGTTGTCATGTGACCACTTAATTAATCCAATTAATCTTAGGCTTTAGGCCCCTTAAGCAAGTGGCTCACGTCCCTATGTAGTTGCTGGCCCATTTGGTTCACTTTGTATGGCATGGGACCCCAACAATGACCCTACATAAGCCAATATGGGATCGACCTAACATTTATGAAAAGGCCTGGCTGAGTTCATTGTCAAGCATAGTAAACCCCTAAGTCCATCAGTATGGGTTCTTAATGGGCCCAACATTTACATTCAATGATCCTTGAGTCCAGCCATCTTATGAAGGCTCAAGGATAATGGACTTAAGTAGGATATAGCCCATCAGGTAAATAGCCCTAAATGGTCTCTTACACTTAACCTCTCAGCCTTTAATGATCAAACACTGCCTGACAGGGAAGACCTCTCCCTTACCTCTCGGAAATTAAAACCATTTGCAAACATTTTATATATATATATATATATATATATATATATATATATTATCATATAAATATATTTTGCAAAACAAATCTCAAGCACAGTTGAAATCAATTGCCAACAGTTTTGGTTTCCATCAAAGAGCGCAGTCCCGATCATTCACTTTGTCTGACAAAGGGAATGATCCTGTCACTATGATCATCCACTCGAATGAATTCTTAGACTGTCCTAATATACTCAGGTTTTGACCCCTAAAGGATTTCATTGATTGGCATATCAAAGATAACCCAATCTGACACCCAATGCAGTACCATAATCGAGTCTAGGGGTTAGGTGTAACTTTTCAGTTTTGCCCACCAGTCTCAAGGTCTAGGGCATAACTGGAAAATGGTTCGAGTTCAGTGTTTCGAACAAACACACACTACATGTGCTTTGGGTCCAATCATGTCAGTTGAGACAAGCCGCCCCAACCTTCTTGGCAGCACATCAGTGTCAGCCTTGGAAGGATAAACTTCCCTAAGTCTATCCAATGGCTAAGAATGTTCTAAACTAACATGAGACTCACAAGTGTCTAGTTTAAGGGAAATTAAACAAATAAATCAATTATAGCATGAAATAATTATGCACTTTTATTCATTTACAATAAATGTATCAATACATCAATCTAATTGGAGCTAAGTGCATACACTGTCTAACAGCTCCCACTTGCACTTAGGTCCAATCTGGTACAAGCCTGAATCTCATACTGTCCATGTGTTTCTCAAACACTTTCTGTATAAGTGGCTTAGTCAATGGGTCTGCCACATTCTCCGCTGATGCTACCTTCTGAATCTGAACATCTCCTCTACCAATAATCTCTTGAAGTACATGATACTTCCTCTCGATGTGCTTTGATTTTGAGTGGGCTCTTGCTTCCTTGCCTGAGCAATGGCTCTAGTGTTGTCACACAACAGTGGAATGAGTGATGTGATAGATGGAACTACTCATAATTCATGAATGAATTTTTTCATCCACACAGCTTCTTTGGCAGTTTCACTTGCAGCAATGTATTCGACCTTGGTTGTAGAATTTGTTGTGGACCCTTGTTTGTTGCTTTTCCAGCTAACTGCATAGGACCCCATTATAAAGATGTAACCAAATGTAGACTTTCTATCATCTGGGTCTGACTAGAAGTCGACATCAGTATACACGATGATCTGTAATGAACTACCATCGAAGACAAGACAAAACTTTTTTATCCTTCGAAGGTATTTGAGTATGTTTTTCATAATAGTCCAATGCTCCTGTCCTGGGTTAAACGGATATCTACTTACTACACTCATAACCTGAGCAATGTCTAGCCAAGTGCACAACATGGCATACATGATACTCCCTACGGCAGAGGCATAGGGAACCCTCTCATGCCCTCAATCTCCTTGTGAGTTTTAGGAGACATACCCTTGGAGAAAGTGACTCCGTGTTTGAAAGGGATAAATCCTTTCTTAGAGTTCTCCATGTTGTATCTATTGACAATCTTGTCAATGTAAGTAGAATGGGATAATCTTATTATCATCTTCGATCTATCTCTATAGAGTCGAAGACCCAGTATATAGGAGGCTTCTCCAAGATCTTTCATGGAGAATTGCTGCGAAAGCCATATCTTCACCATAGTCAACATTCGTACATCATTCCTAATGAACAGAATGTCGTCTACGTACAGAACAAGGAACGTAACCTTATCTCCCACCGATTTCCTATAAACACAGGGTTCATCCAGTATTCTGCTCAAAGTTAAACTATTTGACCATAGAGTCAAATTGGATGTTCCAACTTCTAGAAGTTTGCTTTAATCCATAGATGGATCTGTTCAGTTTACACATCATGTGTTCTTGATCAACTACAATAAATCCTTGCAACTGTTGCATATAGATATATCTTCAGTAAGATCTTCATTCAGGAACACGGTTTTGACATCCATATTCAAAATCTCATAATCATAGTGTGTTGCTACAACTAGCAGGATTCTAATGGATTTAAGCATGGCCACAAGCGAAAAGGTTTCCTCATAATCGACTTCCTCTTTCTAAGTGTACCATTTCGCTGCAAGACAAGCTTTATAGGTCTCAACCTTTCCATCAGGGCCCTTCTTCCTCTTATAGATTCATTTGCAACCAATTGCTTTCACCCCAAAGAGTGGGTCTACGAGAGTCCAGACTCTGTTGGTTTTCATTGATTTCATCTCAACTTTCATGGCATCTACCCACTTCAAGGAATCTATGTCCAACATAACTTCCGCATAAGTCACAGGATCTTCCTCATTGTTCATGGCTTCCATCAATTAACTTTCTTGATCAAAGTCGTAACAAACTAGAGGCCTAGAAACCCGAGTAGATCTTCTAAGTTGGGCATTATCTAGAACTTATGGGACATCTCCGACTACTCCTAAGCTCTCCTTATCAAGAATAATTTCCTGACGATGATCATTCAAAATGTAATCTTCTTCTAAGAAGTAGGTATTTGGACTACAAAACATTTTTTGCTTTCTTGGGTCATAGAAAATGTATTTGGTTTGAACCCAGTTCAGCACATATATAGCTCATAGGTAGCCTTTGGAATGGATTTGGTTTGAACCCGGTTCAGCACGTATATAGCAGTCTCCAATGCGTGTCTCCAAAATGATATAGGTAGTTCTGAATGGACGAGAAGTGATTGGACCATATCTAATAGAGTCTGGTTTCTCCTCTCTAACACAACATTTAATTGTGGTGTAGTAGGAGGAGACAACTATGATATAATCCCATTGTCCTTAAGGTAGTCCCTGAATTTTTCAGAGAGATATTCACCTCCTCAATTTGATCGAAGGATTTTGATGTGTCTCCCCAACTATTTCTCGACTTTTTGTCTAAACTCCTTAAAATTTTCAAAGGATTCAGACTTATGTCTCATTAGGTACATGTAGTCATACTAAGAATAATCATCAGTGAAAGTTATGAAATAACAGTGTTGGTTGTATGTCCTAACATTCATGGAACCACATACATCAGTATGTATCAGGTCAAGTGTTCTTGTAGATCTTTCAGGCTTACCTATAAATGGTCGTTTCATCATCTTACCCTAAAGGCAAGGCTCACAAGTTGGAAGATCTTCTATAGTTAGAAAATCTAAAAGACTATCATTCACCAATCTTGTGATACAATCTATGTTAATATAACTAAGTCGATAATGCCATAGGCACATGGGATTAACCGTATCACGTGATCTTTTCTTGGGGATTATTTCCAACGTAGTTTTGGTTATGTTCATTTCTAGAGACAGACAGGGGACATAGAGACCATTCCCAAGTTCTCTATAAGTAAGGAATTTGTTTTTCAATTTAATAGTAATCTTATCACTAAATAAAACAAAATAACCATCCTTACACAATTTTGAAACTGAAATCAAATTTCTTCTTAGTAACGGTACATAAAGACAATCTTTAAGAGTTACAATTCCTTCTCTGAAAATTAGATCTATA
The DNA here is from genome assembly GCF_000365185.1 of Nelumbo nucifera. The sequence goes on from NW_010729090.1 coordinate 3,636,392, forward strand.
GTTCCTATAGATGTAGCTGCAACTGTTGCAAAAGTCCCTAAGTAAAGAATCACCTTGTCGTCATTCAACCTTTTGCTTTCTCTAAACCCCCGCAATGTATTACATGCATGAATAGAAGCCCCAGAGTCAATACACCAAGATGCAAAAGTGACAAACAAATTGATCACTATGACAAGAGATTCAAATTACCTTCTTTGTTCTTGGGTTCCATATATTGAGGCCAGTTCCTCTTCTAGTGTCCAGTCTGCTTGCAGAAGTGACACTCATCAAATGATTTGTCTTTCTTCTGCCTTTTCGACTTGCCTGCTTTCTTCTGAGGCCTCTTCTTGCCCTTCCTCTTTCTTTTGCCCGATTTGCTACCTTCAACAAGCATGTCTACCGGCTTATCCTTATTGATCAATTTTTTAGCCATTTGCAACATATTGCTGAGTTCTTGAAAGTTAACTTTTATCTTGTTCATATTGTAATTCATGACAAACTGATTGAAAGAGGGAGACAGAGAGTTTAGGATGTGGCATCAGTTTTTGTGTCATCGTCGAGCTGGGACCCAAGTGCCTATAGTTCGTTAATGTACCCCATCATCTGCATGACGTGGTCATGAATTGGTTGACTCTCAGTCATCCTCATGGTCATCAACAGTTTGAGGACATTCTATTTGGCAAAACGATTATGCTCTTCATACATAGTCTTTAGACTATCCAGAATGTCTTTACAAACTTCAATATTATCGAATTGTCTCTGGATAGCATTATCTAAAGATGCTACAATGTAACAACGAGCCAAAGAATTCTTCTCTTCTCATTCCTGATATTCTCTCCTACGTGCTTCAGAAGCCCTGTCATCCGAACGTTCCGGAGTTGGGTTCTTGGCAACCTTGTCCAATTTCTCGAACGTAAGGACCAGATTAAGGTTACGGTACCCGTCAACATAATTAGGTTTCTTAAGTTTGTTATCGTCCAACAATTTAGCGAATTATCGATGTACCATTTCTGATAAAAGGCAACAGATATTAGTTTACGACCTAAAATTGTTTCATGTTATCTAAAATAAAATAGTATTTTATCTATGTTCCATCTTATATAAATGAGATTCATTGATTTAAACATTGGAGCAACCACAACGGATCAGCCACCCCAGATCCTCTGAGCATCTCTTCTTTTGCGGTTCAACCCGCCAATTAAGTGACCGACGTCCAAACTGCCCTGCAGGTAGGAGCATCTAAATTGCACATTATCATTAATAAATGGTCAAAATCGCTCACAAGTCATTGGCTTTGCAATTTTGACAACAAAAAATCGTTGACGTCTTGCTTTTTGCATCAAATGAATGATAATAATTCATGGGCCAGTACACCCAATTAGAAATAAACACGTAAGCAGTAGTCCATACATGACTATACATGTAAGTGTTCTTTGTGAAAATAGCATTACTCAAAGGATAAAAGTGGATGTATCATATTTATATTAAAGTTTAGTGATTATTTGCTAATTGGATAACTTTATTCACTAGGCTCTTGGCTGATTTACTTTATCAAAAGCTACTTTATGAATGGGAAATGGGAAAACTAAGTTACTTTTTTTTTTTTCTTGTTTATTTTTCTTACTGATAATCAGTTGAAAGTTACTAATACCAAATGCTCCCTAAAGGACAAGACTAACATCTATGAGTGAAGCTTTCCGAATTCCAAGAGAATGACAACACCGAACTAGCATTCGAAAGTTTCTAGGCTTCAAGCCTTCAACGTTCAAACTTCAAACAAAAATGAACAAGTCAATGGGATCGTTCGAAATTTTGGCCTTGTCGACTTTCGATTCATTCTATGAATGGATGATTCATGTTCGGACTGGTCCGCGTCCATATCAATTTGATCGTCCAATTCCGTCCATAACACTTTTGATTAGACGGAGTCCAATCCGAAACCAGTCCATTGACACTCCTACTTGCTACCATGCAACGTGCATTGACCATTGGTGTTTTCAGTGATCACGTTCAATCAAGTGTGATCAAGAGACACTATTCAAAGTTAACAGTCATTAACTGTTAATTACCTTTTAATAGACACAATGTCTGAAATTATAACTATTCAAAGAGTATTTTCTAAACTAGTACATTCTTCTTCTCCATGACTCTTTAGAAATTATTTAAGGAGCGTGAATCAAGCAATTACACACAAGCTTTTCGAAAATCACTCTTGCCTCTCTCTCTGTTCGATCTAATACCGTCTCACAAAAGGTTTCTTCAAAGTCTCTTTAACTTTGCTGGTTGCAGACTCTCACTCAAGATTCTGTTGTATACTAGAAATGGATTTGCCTATAATCCAACAACAATAAGAAATGATCAAAGAAGACTAATCCCGCATAACAAGTAAAGAAGAATGACAGAAATTTCAATAAGAGCAATAATAAGAAAGAATCCTACTATGTTTGTGGAAAGAAAGGGTACTATGCCCAAGTCTACTAACATCAGAAAGGTGGAATCAAATCTGCAAATATGGCGGAAGACAATCTAGTAGCCAAGATCACTGAATTAAATATGGTGGAGTCATCTTCTAGATGTTGATTTGATTTAGGTACCACAGTCCAATTCTGCAAGGACAAGCCTTTGTTCAAAATGAATGAATAAGTGATTGATGGCCAGAAGGTACAAATAGAAAACAAAGCATGTGGCAAAGTTGTTGGAAGAAACAACATGGAATTGAACTTCACCTCTGAAAAAACACTGATTCTCTTGAATGTTCTCCAAGTTCCTAACATTAGAAAGAATTTGGTCTCAACAAATCTTGTCTATAAGAGAGGATTCAAAGTTGTCTTTGAATCCGATAAACTCATTTTGTTTAAAAATGCGATGTTTGTTGGAAAGGAATTTGATTGTAATGGTATGTTCAAATTGAGTATTAATGAAGAAAGAGGTTCTACTTATATTGTTGATTCTTTCTCTTTATGGCAAGATATATTAGCACATTTGAATTTTATATATTCATAAAGAAATGAGTAAATTTGGTTTAATTACTTATAGTAATGAATTAAATGATAAATGTGAGATATGTGTAAAATCTAAAATGGCTAAGAAACATTTTCCAAGTGTTAAAAGAAATTCCCAACTTCTAAAACTAATTCATTTTAACATTTGTGAACACAATGGTGTATTAACTAGACGATGTTAAAAGATATTTCATAACTTTTATTTATGATTTTTCAAAATACACCTATGACTAATTTATGAGAACTAAGGATGAAGCCTTTGACATGTTTAAGCTATACAAAATTGAAGTTGAAAATCAATTAGAAAAAAAAATAAAATACTTAGAAGTGATAGGGGTGTTGAGTACTTTAAGAATGAGTTTAATTTCATCTAATGGACTATGGTAAACTGAAGATGCAAATGGAATAAAAAAGGCAACGGTTACCATGCGTGTACCATATGATCAAAAACAAACTGAGTATCTAATAATTGAGATGGTCAATCGGCATCCCTCGAAAAATAGAAATACAAAATCAAACCTGTGAAATTGTAGGTTGTTCTTGACCAATGGACCTCCCTAAGAGTTTCCTGCCTTGTTTAATCTGTATTAGTGGGGCCTCGTGCAATGCACGGGAAAACCCAACATTCAATATCTATACTACTTTAAAATGTACGAATGGCCTCAAGAATATTTCTGAAATTTTCTAAGGACAATATTTACCCTCTATATTTAAATTTAATCATAAAAAAATGAGGGCAAATAGGGTAATTGGTTCTTGATATTAAATGAGTTAAAAAGAGGTAATTTAAAGATACTCAATGCATTCAATCATCTCTCATTAAATCCAACATTTAAGTTATTAATTTACATTCATGTTTATTGAATCATATATTTAAGTCATTTTTATTTCTTCTCATCATTAAGTTCTATTAATTAAATTCATACATAATAAATTAATAATTCCAATAACATAAAAGCTTATACCTGTAAGATCTACCTAGCAAAAATAGTGTTTTCATCTAAGTAGTGGTAAGAAATTAAATCATTTCGGATCAAATGGGTTAATCCATGTTGCCATGATTAAATAATAAAATTAGATAAAATAAAAAAACTAGAAATTAAAGAAATTGGGAACATTTTTAACATACATATTAAACAATAATAAGTATGTTAAATAAGAAATGTTTTTATTAATGATGAAAATGGAATGTAAAATTTAAAACCAAATGGAAATAAAAATATTTTCATATTCTCTCTCATTAAATCCTATATTTAAAATATATTTTTCTCATCATTAAATTCTTGTAATTAAATCCACAACATTAATTTTAATAGTATAAAAATAAATATTTTGAAAAGTAATTTGAAAACAAAACCATTTTCTTCCCTCCCGGTGGTGGGCAAGCAATTTGACCATTTGGGGTCAAATGGATCAATAAATATTGTCATAATTAAATAATAAAAATTAAAATAAATAACTATGAAATGTAAGAAGTATTTTTATTAACCATGAAAATAGAAAGAAATTTTCAAAATCTACCTAAAAATTAAATGATGTCATAGTCAAATAAAAAAATTTTTAATAATAGAACATACAAAGAATCACAAAAATAAAATAAAAAAAAAAAGATAAGAGAAAATTTTTGGCACATAAGTAATGTTATATATTTATAAAAAGTAAAATATTTGGTACATCTCTAATATTGTATATTCATTATATTGAACATAAATAAGTTTTTATACATAAGAAATAATTTTATCAATGATGAAAATGTAATAAAAAATTTAATTTCAACCTAGAAATCAAACATTTTTTATTTTTAGATGGTGGGTTAGTGGTTTGAGTAGAATGATACCATAGACAAACAAAAATTAAGTGTGGTAAATAAAAAATATTTTATATAATGTAAATGAAATATATAATTTAAAGGAAAAATTATAGTCAAAGTTGATTATACATTTAAAATTAGGTTACAGGTTGGTCCAGAAACCAACCAAACTCTGAAAATCGGCTCTATATTTCAAATTATAAAAACCCCCGCCATGTCATCAAAGGCTTATGTGGCTATTGCCAACATGGGACTCTTATTCAATGTTGGACACAATAGAAAACCTATATCGGAAATAGGTTTCCAGTTTCTCTCTCACTCCCTCTGTCTCTCGATCTCCCTCCCTTCTCTCTCACTCTCATAGTCGTCTCTCGATCTCCCGCTCCCTCTATCTCTCCCACTCCCTCTACTTTGGTCTGTAGCCAAATCAAAACCTCAGTCTCTCTATTGTTCTCCCTCAATCTTTCTCATTCTTCTCCCTCACTATCCCTCTCGGTCAAAATCTCCTTCTCCCTCAATCTCTATTATTCTCCAATTGGTGTAAATTTTATAGCCAAGAGTTTATTGTGAATTTTATTAATTTGGTCGAATAAATTTTGAATCATACCAAGTTAGTCTCATGTTCTTTTATACGATTTGATTAATACTATATAAGTGTGTAAGAAAATAAAAAACGAGAGAGGGAGAGGGAGAGAAACTGAGGGAGAAGGAGAAATCGACCGAGAAAGAGAATGAGAGAGATTGAGGGATAATGAAAGGTAGAGAGAGAGAATGAGATAAATTGATATAAAGAACGTAAATACAGAAACCAAAAACCATTTTTATTTATTTTCAAAATCACATAATTGTTGAGTAGATAAAGATGACTGTGAGTGAAAGAGGGTGAGGGGGATTGAGAGAAGAGAGAAACTAAAAATTCTTTTTTTATTTTCTAATCACCCAACATTAAAGGGCAATTTCAGTATAAGCTTTTTATTGTGTCCAATATGGATTAAGAGTCCCATGTTGGCAATAGCCACATAACCCTCCGATGACATGGCGAGGGTTTTTATAACTTGAAATGTAAAGTCGTTTGTTAGAGTTTTGTTGGTTTATGGACCAACTTGTAACCAAATTTTAAATGTACAGCTGGCTCCGACTATAATTTTTCTTAATTTAAAACTAATCCAAAAGTAATGCTATTTCTTTTCTAGATGGTGGGTCAATGATCCATCTTTTCAAAAGAACGCATGATGTCATAATTGAATAATAAATATTTAAGCTTATTTTTAATCATATTGTTACTTTTTTTAATTTTCAATTTCTATCTTAACTATGATATATCTAAAATTCAAGTAATTGATATAACGAAAAAATCTCACATGCAACGCATGTGCTTAGTTACTAGTGATAACAAAGAGATTGAATTAATGGAAATGTAAACCCTTACGTCATTTGCTAAAGCCCAATTTGGGAAGAGTATAAATGCAAATGTATAGAATGCAAAAATATACAAAATAATATAAAATACAAGGTTTTGCACTCTACATATTTGTATTTGTACTCCTTCCAAACCTAGCCTTAGTCTTAATTTGGAAGGAGTACAAATACAAATATGTACTATGCAAATACATACAAAATATTGCATTCTACAAATTTGTATTTGTACTCCTTCCAAACTGAGCTTAAGGGAAAATAAAATTAGAGAGAGTTCAACCCATTATATATGAAAAATGAAAAATAAGGAAATTTTTCTTTAAATTGTAATGTATAAAAATAAACCAACTTAATTAATATATCTTTTTTTTGGTATTTTTTTATGATATGCCAAAATCCCCCATAGGGAGTAATGTAATTAATATATCAAAATTTAAAACAAATAACTGAATCATGTATGTTTATTTAAAACAAAGCCATGTAGTTTTAATTTTCCATGAGTCGTAAATTACTATCCATAATTAAATTAAAATTATCATTGATAGTGATTTTTAAATTATAATTATTGCTACTTTATTTTTTTTAATTAGAGTACTTTTATCCACTTAATTTTTGAAATTATAATAATTTAATTATCCATAATTAAATTTAAAAATTTATCATTGTTAATTTAAATTAGTGAATTTTAAATTACAGTAATTAAATTATAATTATTGTTACTTTATTTTAATTACAGAGATTTTTAAACTTAAATTATCAAATTACAATTTACAGTGATTATTAATAGTAATTTCTATTAACTATAATTAATAGTATTTTTGTTAACTATAAATAACAATAATTGTTAGATATTTTATAAATACCAATAATTTGGTTAATTGTTATTCATTTTCTCTTAGGTGATGTTTGGCATCGATGTTGATTCTTCTTTACTGATTTTTTAAAAATCGGTGATTTTTGAAATCAATGTTTTTTTTCTCAAAACCGGTAAATTTTGTTATTTGGTATCATTTCTACCATGTAAGCCAATTTTTGAGTCTGTTTGATACTAATTCTCAAGGACCAATTATTTTTGTATTAGAGTTATTATTCAATGCAATGTCGGATACTATTCATCCTCAAAAAATAAAAAAAATAAAAAATCAGCTAGAAATTAGGAAATCACCAAAAAAGGTGATCCCTCAAAAAGGGCTGATTTCAAGAATTGATTTTTGGTCGATTTTCTGAAAGTCACCAAAATTGGCCAATCAAAAAGAAATTTCAACACCGATTCCTCTAACTCTGGCATGGCTCCATGCGGTAATGATTTTCAAGAAATTATCATCAATGCCAAACATCACCTTAATTTTCTGTTTTTTTATTTTACTTCTCTATAACTTTTCTTTTAATAGGAAATTAAAACAATAGTCTTAATTAACTGAAAAATATAAATAGAACGTTGATAATTAACTATTAAATAACAACCAATGAAATGTTGATAATTATTAAATTCTTAAATATTAGCTAATGAAAGTTAATATTTCCGGCATATAAATTTTTCCTAATTAAATAGGAATCCATCTCACTTCAAATAGGTGGGCCCTACTTTGTTAAAATGCAGTTCATGGGCTGATAGTATATTCTCTCAAGCTGATCCTACTTCAATGGTCAAGTTTAATTGTCCCACTGTCTAGACTCTAGAGTATTGGGTCTGGTTTGTGTTCATATTAAACCTATTCAAGGTTTATCCTTGAACCCATGCATCCTACTTTAATGGGTATGCTTCCTACGGCTAAAACGGTTAAATTATTATCAATTTTAAACCCATCGAGACATGGACAGCAGGGCCAAAACATTTTTCATAATACCATATTTTAATGGGCTTAAGTTGTTGTTGAAACCTTTTCCCTGTTCAGTTGGTTTAATTTTGTAAATTAATATATAAATATTATAATTTACTAATAATAGAAATAAATTAATGTCTATGTTAATATATTATTTAAATTAACTTACCATTTGTTCCAATTTAATTACAAATTAATTCATTTTCACTAATTAGTTTAAGTAAATTAATCCAGTTATAATTGACTAATTAATTCATTTATATTATTAGACGCCGTTATTTTTTTGGTAAAAAAGACCTCGTTATCAATGCCCATTGATAATTGGCTTCCAAAAAAAAAAATGACCATTAATTAACATTAATTCATAATGAACATCATGAAGGCGTCATTTTCACCTCGTTAAACATTAATCACAGGTTCCATTAATGCATGGGTTGCAATATCGAATTTGGATGACCCTCGAACACAAATGATGAAATGAGTATTTCAACTCTTAACCCAGGGTAACCCGACCCGATTACCCATTTTCATCTCTTTGACCTGTGTAATACATCATTGTCGTTCGCTCAACAGAGCAACAATAGTAACACGGCTCAGGAAGGTTATTTTTCGGCTCAAAAGGGTCATTCTTCAACCCAAAATCGATTCAAATTTGTGGGTTTGGTTTGAGAATTCTTTTGTCATGCGGCCTATTGAGAGGCTTGGGAATGGAAAGGAAAGGAAAGAAAGAGAGTGAATGAGAAAATTGAGAAGGGGTAAGGAGAAAAGAGAATGAAGAATGGAAGAAGAAGAAGAAGAAGAAAATGGCTATTGATGTGGGACTTAATCGGTATATAATATAATATAGATAGATAGATTACTCAAAATATAAACACAAAATGCTCCATTTGCACCTAGGCTCTACTTCTATTTTAGCTCCTTAAATTTAGGATGCAAGCTTGTTAAAGCTTTCAATTGTATTCACACAATCGCTTTGAACCTCAACTCGAGAAAAATACTCAATAAGTTAATTTATTTTTCTTTTATTGGACCCTAAGAGTCCCCATGGCTCTTTACATAGCACTCCTTATACCAACCTCACAACACATCTCAGTTGCACGTCAAGAACATCCCCTTGCACTTGTAAATTGTTATTTATAAGGAGATATTCTCAATACATAGTGGAATGTGATATGAAGTTAGCGTGAAATGCACTTATAAAGAATAAATCCCAATTTGAACCCTAAACCAGGGAATCTGGCCACACATAGCGAATATCTCTTATACATTGATAGGTGCCCATTTTTGGAGATCGTATGTTCAGGAAATCCCATTTCTGCGGACTGGTCTTGTTAGGGTTCCTTACTGCTCAATTTATTACATCATGGTGGGGGCTGGACATAAACGTGTGGTTGGAATTTTCAACGGCGTGAAAGTTGGGGTTAGGACCTAGGATTCATGCCACTCGTTAGCATTTTTCAAAGAAGAAAATGACCAAACGACAATTACCATTTATATCAATTTGATTTGATATAAAATAGGTGGAAATTTTTCATCTTTTTACATATTTACCCTGTTAGAATACCCATAAACCCTGATCTTTTAGACTACTGCTGCCTCAATGATTTTAGGCCTCGAGGCGAGTGGCCTACGCCTCACAAAAACTGAGGCTACCACCCTACAACATCTTCAAGAGACTACCGAAGCTAGGCGTTTTTTTGCCACCTTGCCTTGAGGCATACGCCTCTCGCCTTGTCTCAGACGTCTTTTAAAACCATCATTCTAAACAGGCTAATGAATGAGCGAGTTTCAGGATACATTGCCCTGATTTTCTTTTCAAAAAAAAAATAAAAATAAAAATCAATTTTCTTCTTCATAGACCGTTAGGTGGGTGTTGAGGAGTAATGCATCCATCGAATTATGCACTTCAGTGGTCTGACATGGCCCGGTCACTGTAGCAAGCGGGCAATGCTAACACGGCATGACACTTAACAATTGAGCAAGCACGGAATGACCCACATGTATAATATAAATGTTTATTTTCAATTTTATTATACTTTTTTTTTTCAATTTTTTTCTATCTTATTAATTTATTTTAACTTTTTTTCATTTTTTCTAAAAAAACAGATTGTGCCACCAGTGATTCACTTGGCCTGGGCCTTAGGCCGGACTTGGGGATTCATGCCAAATAGGCATGACCTGCTACTACAGTGTGGGTGGCCCGCAAAGGACCCACATTACATCTACATCTCTACATCTCTAGACTCTAGATGCAGTGACATCTTTGTGGGGCCACTACAATGCATCAAAAGGCCATGATTCTCAATTTTTACCCTGTACTACGACACTATAGTAAAAGTGAACTCTCTAATTCTTTACCATCTACACTAGTAAGTAGTAACTAATAACGATGTTTGTGTCGTATTTAGTCCTAAAAACTCGCTTTCAGCTTTTTATTTTATTTTTTTTTTTTTTTTTTGTAAGGCTAGTCACAGATTCGGTGGCGTTCCTTCCACAATATTTTATTTTTTCTTAATTAAGATAGTTATGGCAGTTCAAGCTTCTTTCAGACTGGTTATTAATTAAATTAGAACAAATGTATAACTAATCAGAGTGGCGCAGCGGAAGCGTGGTGGGCCCATAACCCACAGGTCCCAGGATCGAAACCTGGCTCTGATACATATTGTATAAGGAGAAAGGCTTCTGGTTGTGTACCGTCACACACCCTTTTTTTTAACCCATTCGAATGGGCATTATGATCTATATTACAAAGAGCCTCGATAATATTTTTAAAATTTTTTATAAGAAAATATATCTTTCATATTTAAATTTATTGATAAAAAAGATGACAAATAGGGTAGTTGGTTATTGATATTAAATGACTTTAAAAGAGGCAATTTTAAGACATTCAATTCCTTTTCATTAAATCCAACATTTAAGGTATAAGTTTGCATTCGCCTTCATTGAATCATATTTTTAGGGCATTTTTATTTATGCTCATCATTAAACTCTATTAATTTAATCCAAATATAATTAACACAAAAAACTTATACTTTTAAAATATACCTTGAAAAAAGTGTTTTCATCTAGGTTGTGGTAAGAAATTAAATCATTTTGGGTCAAATGAAACAATCCATATTGTTACAATTAAATAATAAAATTCAAAAATGGATAAAATATAAAATAATATAGAAATTAAAAAAAAAAAACAAAAACATTTTTAACATCATATATGCAACATATTAAACAAGAATAAGTATGATAAATAAGAAATGATTTTATTAATGATAAAAATAGAATGTAAAATTCAAAACTAATTGGAAACAAAACTATTTTCCTATTTTTACTAATTAAATCTCATATCTAAGGTATATTCTCTTATTAAATCATATATTTAAGATATATTTTTCTCATAATTAAATTCTACTAATTAAATCGACAACATTAACTTTAATAGTATAAAAGTAAATATTTTAAAAAAAGGCATTTAAAAACAAAACCATTTTCTTCCTCCCGGTGGTGGGTAAGCGTCAAATGGGTTAATAAATAATGTCATAATTAAATTAAATATATAATACAAATAAAAATAAAAAGAATTGGACATATCTCTAATATTGTATATTCATTACATTAAATAAAAATAAGTATTAAATGTAAGAAGTATTCTTATTAATGTTAAAAATGAAATGCTAAACTCAAAATCAACCTAGAAATGAAATGATACCATAGACAAATAATAAAATTTTTAAAAATAAAAAGAATCGCGAAAATAAAAAAACAATAGAGAAACATTTTGGCACATATCTAAAGTTACATATTTATAAGAAGTAAAATATTGGATGCATATCTAATATTTTACATTCATTATATTGAACAAAAATAAGTATTACACATAAGAAATAATTTTATCAATGATGGAAATGTAATACAAAATTTAATGTTAACATAGAAATCAAACTATTTTTCTTTTTGGGCGATGGGTTAGTGCTTTTGGTCAAATGGATTAATCGATGATATGATAGCTAAATAGTAAGTCTTTAAAAATAAAAATAAAAAGTTAAATTAATAAATAAAATATATAAAAAATTATATATTAATTATGTCAAACAAAAATTAAGTATAATAAGTAAAAATTATTTATATAATGTAGATGAAATATATAACTTAAAACTAATACGAAGGCAAAGCTATTTTCCTATTTAGATTGTGGGTCAGTGATCCAACTTTTCAAAAAAAATCATGATGTCATAATTGAATAATAAACATTTAGAAAAAGATAGAACACAAAAAATGAAAAAGTGCAGAATTTGTCAAAAACATTTGGAGACATTTCTAACGTTCTATATTCATCATATTAAATAAACATAATTTTTAAAATAAAATTTATTTTTTTATGATAGAAATAATGCAAAAAGTTAATAATAATAATAATAATAATAATAATAATAATAATAATAATAATAATAATAATAATAAAATAAGTATTATTATAATTTAAAATTTCCATGTGCAATGCATGTGCACATTTATAACTAGCATTTAAGTTTAGTAAATATAAAATATGTTTTACAAAGAAAACATATGCTTAATTATTAGTAGATATAGATGTATATAAAATTCAAGTAATTAATACGAACAAAATTTCTCGAGTACAACGTATATGCTTAATTATTAGTAAATATAAAATATGTTTTTCACATTTTATACCATGAATTGAAGCTGCATATCATTGGACTCTCCTACACTATCCATATCTACTGACATTCCGATCATCCCAAGATTCTCAATTCGATGTCTCACATTATTATTTCCAACTTGGATGGTTAGTTTACATAATCCGGTTGAATTTAGATTTAACTCCATCCAATCTAATTCAAATTTGAGTCTAATTAAATTTTATAAGATAAATTCAATATTTTATATTTATATAAATTTGTTATTATTATATATAAGTTTAAAAGTAATTAAGAAATCGATATTTCATACTTTTTTCCCAATATTATTATATATTCAAGGCCCACAAAACTTTGGTCCATATCGCATTGTAAGCTCGCTGTACTAGTGATGTTGTTTGGTTTTTTGGTAATATCCACATATTGGGTTGGATTGGATTGAAATCCACCATGCAATTCGTAGCCAGCGAGATGGGGATTAGGCCAGAACTTGAACCAGGACAGAAACCGTGTCATTTTTCACTTCACAGTAATACAGTTTGGATTGGGCTACCCATCAATGATCCTAATCTGGTAAGGGTCTGGTTGCGGCGTTGGTCCTAATTAGGGGTGTCAATTAGACAGATTTGGTCTAATCCGATTTAGTCCAATATGAGTTTATTATAAATAAATCATGTCTAATCCAATTTAATGAATATTTTGGATTATTCCAATTCAATGTCTGAACCATCCAATTTGTTTAAATTTGTTTTAATTTAGATTGGTTTCAACCCAAATTGCTCCATTGACACCTATATTCTTAATTTTTTATCTTATATTAATGGACCAGATATTGGCTTAATCCAACCCAATTCAATATAAATTTATTACGGATGGACTAAGTCCAATCCAATCTAATAAATATTTTGGACGAATTGGTCCAATCCAATATGTCTTATTGGTCTCTCCAATTCATCCAAATTAATTTTGAACTGAACGGAATCCGATCCAAAACCGTTCCATTGACACCCTTACTCCCAATCTCCTCATTTGCATTTTTATCATTTGCACCTTATACTAAATCTAAAGCAGTAAAACTAATGAAATTGCACTCCAAACAAACAAAACAAAGGGACTAGTAGAATATATTATTATTCCTTGTTTAAAATTAAAAGATATCGAATTACATGTCCTGTAAAAAAAAAACGAAAAAAAAAAGAAGAAGAAAGCTCAGTATTGGATTCTTCAATCTCAATTCATTGAAGCATACCCTGTCCACATCATCCCTATATCCTACCATGAATTGGAGACTTTGAGCTTTGCTCCTAAAATACAAGCTATGGAAATTTGTTAGATGGATTTCAATATAGTTGTTATACCATTAGTTCTATATAAGGTTTAAAGTATAGAAATAGTGAGTATTGAAAAGACAATTTTAAAAGTTACATGATAATATAAATATTATACTTTTTTTGGTAAAAATATAAATAATATACTTTGATTATACATAGATACAATAGAAAATTAAGATGTGTATAAATACATTAGAAGACTTAAATAAATCCCAAGAAATTTATTAATAACAATAAATATAAGTTTTAGATGATTATAATTAAGTTATTTACACTAAAAAACCTTGCTTTTAATGGCCACTTCTTGTTTGGGTGTGCTGTTCCTTTTGAAGCCCAGTTAACTTTCATTGCCAAGACACAAGATGTTTGTAGAGGTGTTTTGATGTTTATCTAATGTTTTGTAAACTGATCTGGAATGGGAACCGCTTTGACAGGTCAGCGGTTCAATTCTCCTGTTCGAACTAATGACCTGTTTCAATTTTAAAAGTTAAAATAAAAATAGGCAAAACTATTGTTCAGGTTGAACAGATCAATGATTCAACCATCCGGGTCAATGAATACCAAATCAATGGTTTTTAGTCAATAAACGAGTTAAGGGTGAAATGAAACCAATTGTTTGAATGATTCTCAGGCCAAATGGTTTGACCATCGAGATCAACGACGATTTAAAAACAGTATTTATTTCAATTGGGCTTATTTGATGTAGTATCTATAGTAGAACTTCTATGGGAGGATCATTCCCAACCTCTTTTGGAGCGTGCTAACTCTCAAGGCTCATCTCTGATTGCGGAAGTATTTTCTCTCGCCTTCCGAATTGCTAGTTTACCCTCATGTACCTAGGCCTTGTAATCAGGCTGCTTGTGTGTGAGCCATTTTTCTACTCTCTACATCCACTAAGACCTGGTCAGCTCCCCCATTTCTTGAAAATATTTGAGGGGGATGTTTTAACCATTTAATTTAGCCTTTGGCTCATTGTTTTGAAAACAGGATCGGATCAGATGGTTGAACCATTTGACCTGGGAAATGGTCATATTTCCGGTTTTGATCAAGTAAATCGTTTTTTCCGAAAAAAAAATTAACTTATTGAATTAGTCAGAAAACCATTGGACTTAGGCAGCAGTTCATGGTTTAATAAAATATTTGTTATTCAATTTTTTTTATTTTTCAAAGAGAGCATGTATAGACAGGGGATCCAGAGATCTGTTATATCGATATGTATAGAGAGGAGATCTAAGATTTCAGATCTGAAATCACTGCTCTGAGAGAGAGAGAGAAAGAGGAATTCGGCTTCACTCAGTGTAAAGCCCGTTTGAACAGCCTTTATCACATTGCATTGGGAATATCTTCCCATGAAGTAAAGTACATAAGTATTTAGATATTTCCGGTGTAAGGCTAAAAAGGATGTTCAAATGGGCCTTGCATGGTTTTTAAAACCGAACCGGTCAGGGGTTCAGTTACCGGTTCGAACGGTCTGACCATTCGACCCGAACGGCCAGTCCATTCTGACAAAAATAAATTAAAAATTTTGAAAAATGGTCAAAAAACCATTCGAACGGTTTGGACAGTTCAAACAGTTAATCGGCCAGTTCAGCGATTTGCTGACCAAAATCTACGGTTTTGGGGAAAAAAGCGGGTTTGGGGAAAAACGAAACCGGTCAGATTCCCGATTTTTTCGGTCTGGTCTGGTTTTGAAAACCATGGGGCCTTGCACTGACTGAAGCCAATCAAAAGAGAGAGAGAGAGAGAGAGAGAGAGAGAGAGAGAGAGAGAGAGAGAGAAACTGAGACTAGGAGATCTGCAAGATCTGAGATCAGATCTGTGGTTGCCACTGCTCTGTTACCGTTGCCGGTGAACCGCCTCCTCCTCCTCCTCCTTTTTTTTCCTTCCTTTTCTTCCCTTTCCTTTCTTTCTTTTTTTCCATTTTCCAACCAACAGCAACTCCTCTCTTTTCTCATAAAATGAGCATTGAAACATATATATAGGTATCATACTCTTACCCTAATAGATCAAATAAATCAATCTACCCAAACTGTTTAACCGGACGGTCAAACCACTGGCCTGAAAATCAGTCAAAGCGATTTTATTTCTGTATCGGTTTTTAAAACCCTACTTTAGCTGTTAAAAAACTGACCACACTAGTTGAGGTTTAAAATATCATAAGGTATTAAGATATACCCAATATACAGAATAATATATCAATTCTCATAAAAGCTGACATGTGGTATATAAGTGCCGATTAGTATGAGAGATCTTATCTGCAAAACTGGTTCGACAATGGTATTGGAAACATATTATATAATGGTTTCATAATTGTGTTAATCAATTGGTGGAATTTATTAAAATTTACGAGTGGGTTTTGATTGATCAAAACTCTTCCGATACCACATCTTTCTGGCATCATAAATTTTTCCAATTGAAATCTTGCATTAAAATGGAAGAAAATTCATTGGAATGGAATTGAGTCTGGTTGTTCTAGACTGGTTATGGCCTATTTCTCTTTCATCCAAAGAAGAAGAAAAAAAAAAGGGTAAATAATTAATTGACCAAGTGTACCTTTGCTGTTTGAAAATTGGCTAGGCTACCCCTATTGTTTCTTACAATTGACTAAGTCTATCCTTACCTTAAATTTCCGTGACATACGATATCATGTGATTAATATATTGATCAAAAATTCCAAAAATACCATTTCCACCTCCATTCCTAAAAATACCCTTTGACCTTTGTCTTTGCCGGTTCACCCCAATAACCATCAACAGTCTTGGACGTGAGCGAGTTCTTGTCGACATCCATGTGGTTATCATTGATTTCATGGACATGATGTCAAGGTCTTTATAATGGTGGACACACGGGCAAGGACTTCATAGAGAGAAATGGTGTATTCCCCGGATGAACAATTATCTTTGATTTCAGAAACCTGGGCCAGAAAGCGAGGGATGGCATTTGAATCAAGGTCTTTCACGTACGACTTCAGTGCTTTCATTGCTGATCTTCGACTCTCTGAATCCTTGTCTAGGTTCTGTAGCTAGCTATTGTTGGAGTACTGAACTCAGGTTTCTGCCCACCTTTGCAGCTGAAACAATAGAGAAGCTTCTAATTTAATTGAAATTTCAAAGCATAGATGCAGTTTGTGGCATAAAGAACTGAAAGAATGAGATGGGTTTGTATAGAAATCAATTGTGGAGCTTTTGGAGAAAAAAAAATTGAGAAAATTAAGTGGATGGATTCTTTAAGAAATCCAATTACAGAATCTCCATTCATCTCACTAATTGTTTCTTTTCAAAGATTTTTCCCAGATGGTTTTGCCTCAATGATGAAAACACGAGATGAGTTTGTAGTTCTATCAATTGGAGAGATCCCACGACTTCTATTAAAAAAAGAAGATAATTGCTTTATTTAGATGGCAGAATGAAAGACGACTTTCACTCTGTAACTGATAATCATTTGTTCGTTGACGTGAGCGAGTTCTTATTGACGAAGCTGAGACTTTGAAAAGAGGTGGTGCAATTGATTCCGCCAGTGGGTGCGAAGATGCAGATGATGTCGTGGCCGAAGAGTTGGCTGTTGTTTGGAGCAACGGAGAAGATGAAGGATCGCAGACACGTTGGGGGCCCTCGTGGGTGTCCTAGAATTTTAAAGTGCTCGACCAAAGGTAAAGGCAGCAACTTGCAGCGGAAGGAGAAGTACCAAATCCACCGCTGCAAGTTGCAGCGGTGGTGACGGAACAGAGATAGTGAAAGAGGAGGGAAGAGAGAAAGAGAGGAGAGAGAAATAGAGAGAAGAGAGAGAGAATAAGAGATACGAAGATGAGAGGGAAAGAAAGGTGGCGAGAGAGAAAAGTACCAAATCTGCCGCTGCAACTTGCAGCGGCATTGGTGAAACAGAGGAAGTGATGAAAGAGGAGGAGAGACAGGAGAGAGAGAAATAGCGGGAAGAGAGAATGAGAGATAGGGAGACGAGAGAGAAAGAGAGGTGATGGAAGAGAGAAATACCAAATCCGCCACTGCAACTTGCAACGACGGTGGTGAAACAGAGGAAGTGAAACAAAGTAAGTGAGAGAACCCCCGACATGGCCTTCTGCATTAGCTCGTTCATCTCTGGCTTGTCTCAGTAGTATGAGGACACCGGCTCACCATTCGCCTTCATGAATGGCTCCTCTTTCGGATCCACCTCCGCCTAATGCAGATGGGCCACACCTTTGTCAGCACGTCCTAGTGGTGCTGCAAAACATACATGGAGTAGGATAGACCCTCGTCAGTCACCAAGGTTTTCCCAATCTCCATCAAGGAATATTTGTGCTCTGTGGAGCCGTCCGCAATTTGCTGGAGGTTTTTGGGATCACCAGTAGTTATGGCAGTTCCGGCGAAGTGAATGAGAGGGAGATGGAGAGATTCAAATAGGAGGGTATAGTAGTCTTTTTCATATCTATGTTGACACACGTTAATGACTAAGAAGGATTAATCAATTGTCAGAAACAGGGGTAGTGTTAGTCAATTTTTAAACAGTAAAGATATACTTAATCAATTTTAACTAAACTATAAAGTAGTTTAAGAAATTTACACCAAAAAAAAAAAAAATTCTCATGATATACTTGTTCCTATTAATTTTAATCTGCTCTATATTAACCCGATTAAAATACATCACCTGTCCCTACCCATGTTACAGAAAGATTTAGCCTTCCAACAACCCACTAAACCTTAACCTCCATTACATACTACTTTTTACAAACTAAATATCTATTTTTTTATGCATAAATATTTAAAAAATAAATAAATTTATATTTTTTCAGTTACCCACAAAATACTCCCTCTCTCTCTCTCACACACACTAAGGAGGAGTTTCCAGAAATGGCAAATTTCAGACCAAGTTATCTACCATCCTGCATCTTAAAACTTATAGGTGTTAAACATAACATAATCTGTTTTCAACTTCTTCACTTTTGGATTCTCAAGGTAAAAATTATCCATTGAAGATACAACTTCCAGTTGATTGAATTTGATATTCTTCCCAAGTTTCTAATAATGTTCTACAAGAAACTATTATAGATGCCTAACTGAACTCTCTGCAATATATAAATCCATTTGGCCCGGATTTTCTGAGGAATTTACTCCCTACTTCCATTTCTCAACCCAAAAACTGATAAATTTAATAACATAGCATGATAAACAATCAGAATGGTTCATCTTTGTTGATGATGCTAACTGCAATGTTCAAAATAAGCCCTGTGACATTCCAGTTTGAGGCTCCTCAAACCTATAACAGTGACAAAGTTCAATGTTCTTATTTCAAACAAAGATGAACAGGTTCCTTCTTGTGCTAATTAATATGCACCTTTCTGTTCAATTGAAAGTCTTTTAGGAATACCAATAATAAATTTCCTCTTTAACCAAGCAGTCTTCCCTTAATTGGCAAATAATAACTTCATTATTTGGTGAATATATATATAACTTGGCTAGAATTTGCATTTATGAAAACTTGTCTTTAATCAACAAGAGAGAAAGGGGAAGAAATGTTGTGGGTTAGGATTTATTTTAATGGAGGTTAAAGTTTGGTGAGTTGTTGGAAGGTTAAATCTCTGGCAAAATGGGTAGGGAGGGACTGGTGGTGTATTTTAATTGAGTTAGTAGAGAGGAGAGTTAATAGGAAATCCGAGTTCAATGTCATCATGCTAATACCTCAGAATGTGTCGATTTATGGAATAAGTAGGTTTATTATTGAATTACGAGTTTTCTTGTCTATTTTTGTTTGTTATTGGTTAGACCCAAACCAGTTCTGCATATTTACTTTTTGAGTGGGGTCCAGGTGTACCTTAACTCATACCGACAACACTTTTTCTAAGTTAAGATTATTTGTTTCTATAAATTATTAATTAATAATTTAATTCACAATAAATAATGATATATATATATATATATTATTTACAAAAATAAAAATATTATTTATAAAATCAAATTAATTTTTTTTTTTTTTAATTTTCATGTCAATCTTCTATACTTTGGGGGCTGGGGCTGTGTCAAGTCAGTCCCTGAACTTCAATGGCTATTAATCAATACAGTTACGAGACATCAGGTGCACATTAAATATTTTCAAAATAACAAAACTACCCTTTGTAATATTTTTCAAACCATTTTGCCCATTTCACTTATGGGTTAAAAGAAAGGGAGAAAAGGGGTTTTCGGCTCAACTGGACGAAGAAGGCTCCCTTGTTCAAACTCCCCTGTGCAACGAGCAACAACCGGACGAAGAAGGTGGACTCAAATGGATGTCTTCTCAGTTAACTACCAATCAACATGCTAGGTACCTTAAATACAGTCTAATGGTGGATTGTAAATGTGGTAAGAGGGTTGTGATTTGAGTTTCATAAACAAACTATAATCCGAATAGGATTTTCTACAGCTGCCTGATTAGTTAGGTAAGCAAATAAGTTTCCTAGTGTTGTATGATATTTAGTACACTGAAGGGATGCTGACCTCAATTGCATTGCATTTGAATGTATTCAAAGCAGCGTATTTCCACCATGCAATTTTTTTTGTGGGCAATTCCTACGAATTTTTCTAATGAAGACATCTCAGCAATGTTTTACCTGGAAAACCGTATCAGAGAACTTAAGGAATTAGTAGCTGATTTGGACCTTCGTATGAAGGCTATGGAATCCATCCAACATGCAGTTATTGAAGGATGGAAGACCATGAGAATCTTACTTATTGTGTTCATCGTTGCCTTTATTGGCATATACATTTACAAGAGATAGGATTATCTGTATCTTTGTTTTATTTTGATCATGTGAAGAATTTGGTTGTTAATGAACCTCCCTTGTTATATGAGAATGGTTACGTTGATGATGGAGACCTTATTGTGGGGTAATGAAGAGTTCACATTCTGGAAATTGAGCTTTCTTCTAATCAAGAGTTTACATTCAGGATCTTTTTCAGATGCAATCTGATAAGGCCCTAAAACCTTTTACTTCCAGTAAAAAAAAAAAAAGAAGACACTACCAATAAAACAAGTAGATAGCACTCCAAATTGATTAATGGACTAATCAAATTGAGATGCAAATTAACATTTGGTAGATGATTTCTACATGTGGTCAAGTGGTTCTATCATGTTCAATATTTAAAAGGGAAAAAATGTTAGAAGTAAAAGTAAAAACGTGTGTTCACCTTAATCTATTAACATCCCATCAGATTAATCTTAATGGAAGATGAGGAAAAGTCAATAATTCCTCAGTGTGATGAAACCTACTAGCATCCTCTCATATCACTAAATAACCTCCCTTATTGTTCACCCTAATTTGCATCTTAATGCATAGTGTGATCCAATGTAATTGGAATGATAAAAATCTTGGGTTGACAGTTTGGCTTTAAGTCTTAGAATGGTCATAGAATGTGCAGGAACTTAGATGTTGCCCACCTTTCCATCTTTGATACCAATCAAGAAACTCCAACCTGCAATCTCCCTAGATTCATTTAGAAATTGAGCCAACCTGCAAGAACCACTCATTAGACTCTCATTCCAACTCATTTTGTTCAGACTTCTACAGGAACACCTAGCACTGGTAAATTTTGACTGATAAAAATCCAATTAAAATTCTGGAATTCATCAGGAGTTTTGATTGCTAAAAAGAAAAAAAAATCCAATTAAAGATATGGATTTCACCAAGAGTCATGACTGCCACAAAACTCCAGTTAAAAAGTGGCATTCATCAAGAGTTTTGACTCTAAAAAATTCCAGTTAAAAACTGGTATCCATCATGAGTTTGCACTGTAAAAAAAAAAGAAATCTAGTTAAATCTGGATTTCATCAGGAGTTTTGACTGCAGCAAAAATCTAGTTAAACATTAGTATTCAACATGAGCTTTGACTTGAAAAATCTAGTGGCAACAGGATTTTATCCCAAGTCTCTATTACGAGTCAGAAATTTATTTATTTGATAATATATAAAATCGAAAATTTGTGTCTTGATTATAGATCCTCTACAATCTCATGGATCAAATATTTTTAAATTTAATTATATGATTTTATAATTATTAATTAATAATTTAACTCAAATAATGATATTTAGCTAGTGACTTCATATTAGTAATTTGAAAAGCTATATAGTATATATCTTGCACTCTTATATCGATATGACTACATTTGATACAACAATATCCAAGGGTTGTACATGGCATGGGTGGAATGGTCCAATATTAAAAGCATTCCTCTTATAGCCCATATTATTGTTAGTATTGGTTGGTATGGTACATACACAATACACAGGGTACCTATCTGTCCGCATGGGCTTGTATAGATATTAACCAATACAAACCATAGTATTTGAAATTCATATTAAATACTTATTAATTGTGCCATACAAACCATTAAATCCCACTTACTCATTAATTGTTCCTTTACTCACATTTTGTGCCCCATTAATTGTAGTCCTTTTAGATTTTAAATTTATAAATTTACATATGATATATATCTTACAAATTCTAATGGATTTAATATATTTTTATAAAATAAGGTTATATATCTTTATAAATTGTTAATTAATGTTTTAGTTTACAATAAATAGCATGTTTATTATATACAGAAAATAACAATATTATTTACAAAATATTTAAGAATTTAAGATTTAGTTAACTTATTTTTTGTTGATATATAAAACAATATTAAAATAGAAAAAAAAATGATTTTGTAATTAAAACATAGAAGCTGCATGTGATTCGTGTATTGGATCATCCATAATCTCATTATTCCAATATGTTTTTTAGATTATATAATTATTAATTAATAATTTAACTTAAATAGATAATAACATATTAATGGTTTTATGCTTGTAGTAACTTATAAAAATCAAGAAGTTATGTGTTTTGGACTCTTAGTTAACATCAACACATTGTCAATAAAGTTGTACGATATCTATATATCCCACAATATAGATTGTTATGTATTTCTATATAAACTATTAAAGCATGTGTTTCTTATATATTCATAGTTTTTATTTTAATTTTCCTTTCTTATAGATGAAGTAAAGTATCGACACGTATCAGCCAATACATATCATGCCAGTGGTTCAGAGGGGCCCGGCTATCCTCTGAACCAATTTCAAAAAAACTAAGTGAAACATAAAAAAAAGCACCGACACAGGCCGATACGCTCTACCAGCATATCGGCCCGTGTCGATATTTAGAACCTTCTTGCTATCAAAATGTAGGACTATAATAACTTGGGCCCCAACCTTAACTCAATCCAAAATTAAGTCAAATTCATACTTTTCAACCTTAACCCAAACTTTTAACTGGACCCCAGTTTTTCCGGTTGGTTTGAGATAACCCAACCCAAGTTGCAGCCTTAATTTCCAAGTTTATTGATACAATACCTGAAATGAATATTTTGAACATTGCCCCGACGCAAATTTCGTTCAACCAAAATTAAATATTATACCCTGGCATGTTGCTTGTGATATTTCTTCATATAATATAAATTATTAAAGCATGTGTTTTTTCTTTGACAAAAAAAAAAATACATGCTTTATATGTTTACCTTATTCACGATTAATTAACCTTGGATTCAATGTCAATAATGTACAATGTATTTATGAAATTTGTAAGAATTTACTTAATGAATCCAGATGTCTCCAGATTTTTTTCACTGTATCCATGTGTAGCATCTCGCATTGTCCATCCATTTCTTACCTTAACAATACATTTCGCTATACAATGATCTTGAAGCTTGCTCATTTCACAAGCTATGTATAGCACGGAGTTAACATGGAGTTACGTTTTTTTTATTTTTTGGTAGAAAACATGGAATTAAAGAATTTAAAACCAGGTGGATGATGAATTACAGAAAACATGCTAGAAATCTACCTAACAAAGAAAAATCCATGTGCCCATGAGAAGGAAAAAAAAAACTGAGTCCACCATAGAGGGGTTTGATCATTGAACAGATTGAACTAAATCAACTCTTCAATATTAGTCATTAAACATTTTCAGTTTCTTTAGAACCTAATCTGTTCTTTCAAAGCTAACCCTGGACCTCTATCCGATGTATAAATGACAAATGAACAGAAATGGAACAAAGCCACTGGTTAAAATGATAAGTCCTTTGGAAACCAAATGCCTGGAAATTTTGATTTACTCCTCAGTCTTTTGAAGTTACTACCAGCAATCCTAGGGCACCAATGAGTAGGTACTGCAAGAAACAACATCAAATGTCATAGTTCATATAGTGAGCGAGCAAGAAGTTTCTAAGGAAAGAGTACCATTTCAAAACAATTCTTGCTTGCAAGCTCTTTTAATGAGAAATTTGTTAATGATAACCAAGAGAATGGGCATCAAGTAACATCTTGAAACTTGAATATTGTAAAATTGTAGAATCAGAATCGTAACAGTATGCTATAAATACTGGTTTCCACCACTGGACATTGTTCTATTAACCAGTAATATCAGTTCCAAGAACATTCATGATAAACACCAAAGAGAAAGAAAATGGGGAAAAAAGACAACCGTGCTTTCCCACTGATGCAAGGAGCAGATCCAGGAAAAATCATAGAAGCGCACACAAAAGGAAAAATAAAAGAAAGAAAACCACTGGTTTCCCACTAGAGAAACAGTTAATTATAAATAAGAAACTAAAAAAGCAGTAATTAATTTATTAACCGCTATTAGCAGCAGTATCACCAAATATAAGATATTCAAATGCAACGAAAACAAACCTTAATAATGGGTTTTTCGGTCATGATAATAGTGACCCATCCAACATATGGTAAGAACCTGCAAAAAAAAGTGAACAAAGTGAGCAATACATATGGGAAATAAAGCAGGTCTAAAGCCTCCTTTTATCCTTAGACGGTTTTCTTTTTAATTTTAGTCATGTGCACTATGTTTTCATGTGAAATTTAGTTGGACACAATGTAATACATAAGCAAGAAAGAAGAAAATCATCTCATCAGGACAAATCAAACCATATAGAAAATTATATCAAGCAATGGCATGTAAAGGAGTGAATGGATCAAAAGAGTGAGAAAAAAGGCGTAAGGCAGTTACTGATAGATGGGGAAGAGAGGATGCCAATCCACTCCATAATACAGGCATATCTCACAGTACAAAAACAGATAACATTTGTTTGGATGATACGCCATACAACTACAAATGCTAATTGCAATTGACCATATGAAGAAAGTTGAAACTATAGCATTATGGTTATCTCTTAAAGTGCACATAACGTTTGCAAGTACAAGTTGGCCCCCAAATAACTAATAATCATGGTAGAAATAGATCCTACTAGTTACTAGGGGTTATTAGATGGTGTACAATACCATGCCGTTTTAAGCTGAAGATGATTATCTCCTGCATGCACAGTATGCACATAACAATTGCAAGTACAAGTTGGCCCCCTAATACCTAATATATAGTAATCATCATAGAAATAGATTCTACTAGTTACTAGAGATTATTAGATAGTGCATGGTACCATGGTATTTTAAGCTGAAACAATGCAGCTTGAACTGACATTTTCAAGCTACACCGAGAACCAAGACATTTTGGCATGAAACAGAGTACAATATTTTATTATTGTTAGAATTATGTAGGCACCATTAGCCACCATCATCATCATCATCCAAGCCTTACCCCAACTTCATGGGGTTGATTACATGAATCCTGTTTCACCATTCCATCTTGTTTATTGGGGTCCAGTTTTCTTGGAGGAGACTCGTTAATCTGGTTCCATGGTATTTTAAGCTGAAAAAATGCAGCTTGAACTGCAATTTTCAAACTACACCGAGAACCAAGACATTTTGACATGAAACAGAGTACAATATTTTATTATTGTTAGAATTATGTAGGCACCATTAGCCACCATCATCATCATCATCCAAGCCTTACCCCAACTCCATGGGGTTGATTACATGAATCCTGTTTCACCATTCCATCCTGTTTATTGGGGTCCAGTTTTCTTGAAGGGAGACTCATTAATCTGGTTCAAGGGTTTTCTGGATGTGGCTGTAAATGCAGTGAAAATTCCAGATTGGAGGAACATTCTTCAAATGGAAGGCAAGGAATATGGTGAAATAATGAAGAGGAATCACAAGTGATGATTCTTGACCTTAACAGAAAGGTATGAGAACAGAGGACACAAGAGGTTGTGTTTCCCAAAAGGTAAACAGAGGCACGTGTGGACTGTGACTACTGAGGCATTTCAGGAGTTTTAACTGAAAAGAAAAAAGCAAAAGGTGCAGAAAAAGGGGCGAGGAGAGTGTATTTGAATTGATGGAAGATGAAGAAGAAGAAATGAGTATTACCTTGCTTTTGGTTCAACCAACATTGGCCCCAAAGATGGTTTTAAATGGCAAAAAGAAAACTGAAAGAAAAAATTGGTTCTAACAGTAAAAGACGAGGTTTTTTTTTTATTGAAAACCAATTGTAGATGCGATTAGAATTACTTTTGACCTTGGTGCTTCAGTCTTCCTCATGCCTTTTGACAGTAGGTGATTGCTGACATGGGCAAAGAAATTGTTGATTTTTTTTTTTTTTGAGAGAAAAATTTGTTGATGCTCAGACAATTGAGACAAGCAAAGGGTCGGTTTAGATGGAAAAATGGTATCCAACTTGGCAATGATAAGAGTTTCAGAGAAAACTGTTACCACTTACTGATCTCTTGCTCCTTTGCTACAGCTTTATGGAATTGGATTCTTACGTTGTTTGAGTGTAGGTGGAACCTGCCATCTGATACTAGTTTGTTGTTTAGTCCGTCTATTTTTGAATGGAACACAAAGAGAGGGAGAATTATGTGGAAGTGCATAAGAGCAGCTTTGTGGACAGTTTGGGAAGAAAGGAACACCAAAATCTTTTGTGAAAAAGAAAGGAGCTTCTCGGAAGTTAAAGAATGTATTTTGATAAGGGCAATTCAGTGGCTGAAAACTTTAAAGATCTTTGATGCATACTCTTTTGATGACCTATAGAGAAGTTGGTTAGCAGTGGCTAACTTCTACCAGGAAGGACAGACATGGGATTGAATGGATGCCACCAGGGGAGGAGTTTATTAAGCTTAACTTTGATGGAAGTAGCCAAGGAAATCCAGGACCTTCAGGCATAGGAGAGTGCTGAGAAACAAAGATAGTAACGTGATATCTTTGTACTCAGGTCCTGCGGGTGTGGGAGACTCTTTAAAGGCAGAATTACTGGCTGCTGTACAAGGAATCCGGCTTGCAAATCAGCTAGGCATAGAGCATCTGATTATTGAAGAGGATGGATTCCCAGGTGATAGTGGGTTGGCTGAAGGATCCAGACACTGTTATTTGGGCTTTTAGAGATCTTCTCAAAAAGGTTAAATGATTAACAAGGAATATGACAATCAGAGTTCAGTGGGTAGGCAGATACTTTATTTTGGGCTTAAGTGTAATTTCTTTTGTACTTATAATTCTGTAATTAGTTTTAAAGGAAATGTCGCATCTCGTGCCTTTCCACGGGTTGCATGTAACTCTTATTTGCTGGTTTAATAAAATTTCACTCATTTATCAAAAAAAATGATAAGAGTTCCAGAGATGATATTTTCACTATCAAGCTATTGGGTCTTCTTTTAATCACTGGGTTGGAAAGTTTCTGAAATCATTGTGACAGCCATTGGAGGTGTGCTTGTCAAGTATGATAACCATGATCTCCATGCTGTAAAGATTGGCATAACTGGGGTGAAACCAGAAGCCAAACCCTTCTCTGGAGTTGCAGGTGGATAGTCTTTGGTGTAAGGTTTGGATTGCGTTGGAAGCTGAAGCAACATTATGGAGGAACAAGAGAGAGGTTGAAGACAATGCTGGCATTGAGGATGGAGTGCAACGTGGAAGATGTGGAGAGGGAGAGGGAGGTGGGCGGGAGAAAGGAAGAAGGAACGACCAAGAGATTGAAAGACTAGTGTTTTAAAAAGGCATGGGAGGCATATGGCACCCCAAAAACGCCCTGAGGCACATGCCAAAGGCTCTCCTTTGAATGAGGTTGGATCAAGTCAAACCTGCGAAGGTGGAAGCTGAAGGAACGGGGGGGAGCTGGTGGCAGATTTGTAATTTGTGGAGATTTGAAGGGTATGGAGGGAGGAGCTATTAATTTTGATCCAGCAAGTGTCATAAATTTGAGAGCAGATGGGTCAAGTGGGCCAAGATATTCAAGTTGTGGATTTGGGCTGATGTCCTTAGGTGATGAAGGTTTTACGAGCAATAAGACAGCTGAGTTGGAGATTGGGGATGGGAGAGGGACAAAACAATTGATTGAGGGGAGCGAGGAAAGAAGGTAGGATGAAAATGTGGTGAAAGTTACCAGCTACTAATCAAATCTTTCTAGGTATGGATACATTTGGTGCATCACCAGGTACTGGTACATCTACAATGACAAGGTTGCTGACTTAAACCAAAGCTCAAAATATTGGGGTTTAGGTAGGGCCAATACAACTGGAGAGAGATTTGAGGGGGAAGAGGTTTTTGCTCTTCCCAGTTTCATGTGTTTAAAGGCTATGGTGGAATTCTCAGAAATTAGGATTCTTAACAAGATACTTGTTCATAGTACAAAGAGGGTGTAGTTGCAAGGAGGGGGGATTTGCAGAGTTGAAGGAACATGTCAAGTGGAGGTTAGTAGGGAGGTAGACACCCCACCATGCAGGGAATATAATGAAAGAATCACTCATGAGGAGGATGTAAGAGAAAAGATAGAGGAGATGTTTACAGAGGAAAAAAGAGAGATTGCTTCTGGCCGTGCTTGGTCTGGTGGAAAGGAAGAAGGGATTGGAAGAGATGAAGATAATGGTAGGAACTGCGATGAGGAGGCTCAACGTGAGATGATGCGGAAAGATTCTGGAGAGAACGAGATGGTCATGACAATCAGAGAAGAGCTTTCTACAGCAGGGGTGGTCGAAGAGAGCAAGGAGGTAGGTAGTCTCAAGGTGTTTAATAGAAATCAAATGTACAGAACAAGACCTTTGAGTCAAAGGGAAGAAGATGAATCTGGAAATGAAGGGGAAGAAAATCAAGAAAATGAAATTATGATGATTCAACACATTTAGTGGAGATCAGTTGATTTGGACTTGGTGATGAACAAGGAAGTGGAAGTGAGTAAAACTTTAGGTTTATTCTTTCAAGGGGGAGAAGAATTTGCAAGGAAGATATTTAAAGAGATGAGGGAATGGGATAGACTGGAAAAGATGTCGGACTA
This sequence comes from Nelumbo nucifera, assembly GCF_000365185.1. Next base: position 3,665,583 of record NW_010729090.1, read on the forward strand.
TGATGGGGATGGGTTCAATTTAGGGGTAAATCTGTAAAGGAGAGCATAGTTAAATCGGGATTTTGGGGCTTGATGGGGTGGTTCCGTGGTTGACAAGAAAGGAGGTGAGGGAGTGGAATTCTTAACTTTTGAAAAGAATGCTGAGCTGGATTGGAAAGAATTAACAAAAATGACAGTGCAGTTGAAAATTTTAAGAAGAAATGTAACACAGTAAAGCATCTCAGAAAATTAAAGTGTTGACGGATGTTTCCGGTTTCGAAAGCTTTTGCAAGATTGAGGGGAAAAATGTTTGGAGCGGGGCCTGTAGAAAAGGTGAATAAATTCAAAAGGTTTAACAAGAGAGGGAGTAAACTTGCTGCAGTCGATTTTAAAAATGTAAAGTAACTAATATCAAGATTGTTTTGGGGGTGGGACGTGGGAGTGGCTGAAAGTTGCAGGGGTAGTTCAGATTTTTGGAGTGTTTTTTTTTTTTTGGTTCTTTTTTCTTCTTGGCTTGGGTAGCCTTTTTTTGGTTTTTGGGATGGTGTTGTATTGAGGATTGGGTTCGAAGTTTTTCTTTTCTGATTGGAAAGGGTAACTTCGTTAATACAATATTAAGTACAACTGTCAACCCCTAAACAGGTATCGAGTCCCCAGTGATCTTTATTACAAACTACCCAGAACATACTCTCCCTCACAGTCCCTTGTTTAGCCAACGTATCAGCTAAGCCATTAGCTGATCTCCTTGTCCATTTGAAGCACACACCAATCTCCCTTGTCCATTTGAAGTTCGGTTCTCATTGTTTCCTTCTCTAGGTTTGGGGAGATTGGTGGTTCGTGTGTTCACCGAATGGGTTTGGTCTTTTAGAAGTTTTTGTTATGCTCTCCTCTCGGGTGACTTCTTGATGTCACCTTTTTTATTTTCTTTTTTCCTTAATAAATTTTATTTTATATTCAAAAAAATTCCATCCTGCTTAATGCCATATCCATTGTTAAATCGTTGGCATTTAAATCTTTTCTTACTACTTCTATCCAAGTCCTTTTTGGTCTACAACTAGCCCTTCTAGCCCCTCACTTGCAACAAACCACTTCTTACAGGTGCTGTTGATGGTCTTCTATGCACATGTCCAAATCATCTTAGACTGCATTTGGCATTCCTTATTTTAAGAACTTGTCTCCTTTTTGCAGTAAAAATACCCCTATGATCAATGAGATTTTAACTGCAAAAAGGAGACAAGTCCTTAAAATAAGGAATGCCAAATGCGGCTTTAGTCTACTTTCTCTCATTTTATCACCTATTGGAGATACTCCTAGGTTCCTTCTAATAACTTCAGTTTTTATCCTTTCCTTTCTAGTTTTTCCACTCATCCATCTCAGCATACACATTTCTGCCACGCTCTTCTTTTGGACATGTTGTTTCTTGACTGCCCAACACTCTATTCCATACAGCATTGGTAGAGCCTTACAACTGTTATATAGAATTTTCCTTTTAAGTGGTATTCACCAAATCACATAAAACTTTGGATGATCCTCCATTTTGCCCATCCTATTCTAATTCTATGGGTGGCATCCTCCTCAATCTCTTCTTTGTTATGAATTATCAAATCAAGGTGCAGGAAAAGATCACCTTGAGTTATCTCTTGGTCTCCAATCCTAAGTGTACCCTGATTTGCACTCCTATTATTATTAAAGTACATAAAATATATTCTGTTTTAGTCCTTATTTTAGAAAACCTCTTTCTTCTAAGGCATTTATCCAAAATCTTGACTTTGCATTTAAAGGCACCATTAGGCACCACATACAATAAATGAAGTAGGAATGCCCTCTAGATTCAAGAAACACCATTATTGATGTTTCTTTTAGTGTCCCCCTATGTAAGAAGCAAGCAAAATGCGGTGTTCCCAACTTCCCATTTCCAGTTGAATCTACTCTGCCAAATGTGTCTTTTGAACAATTAAAGTTGAACCACCTATTTTGTGCTGATGCAGCAGTGTTTCAACCTGAAACAGGAATGGTACCAAAATGCATTACAATCCATTTTGTAATGCAGCTTCTATTTGTAAGTATACATGTATTAGGTTAACCTTTAAAAAGTTTTGCTTTTTGCATGCTTTGTCATTCACAATTAAAATAAAAGTAGCTTGTTTTGTTTACCATAATACAAGTATTAATTTCAATATAGAAAATACAGCAAAGAAAAGCAAAATGGAAAAAAGAAAAATGTTAACTCAGGATTTGCCTATTAAATGTCACAATGAATTAAAACTTGTTAAAATAAAACTCTAAAAATATAAATTAATGGCAGAAACAAACCGAATTGATTGAAGACCAAAAGGTAGGGATAAGTAATAAGAAATGGTTTAATTAGTTGGCTTCAAAGTAGAAAAGACGGATTGTCCTTTCAACTTATTTTATTATTTTATAATATCAATATCCCAAAAAAGAAAGCCTTAAAGCATATAATAGCCAACATAATGTTTCTTAAGGAACTTATTTTTTTTAGACTGAGCCGCCAATATTGCACTCGTTCTAATATTTAAGAGTATATAGAAATGCCCTTAAAAATTATCTATTTGTAGACATTATAGTAATTATAAACCATGAATCAAGTTGGTTCCCCAAAATTTTATTAAATTATAGGAGTTATTTATTTATAAAATATTACTTATAAGGGGGCCTACTTTAGTACATAAGTAATGACTAAACTAGGGCTGCAAATAGTATCCATTTGTCTGAATTTGAATTAGAATTTGATATGGTTGAGGGTGATCTGAACTGAATTCGGTCCTCTTATAAATGGATCAAATATGGTTCCATTCCTATCTGGTCTGACATAATCTGATTCAGTTCAGTTTAAATATATATTCGTAAAATTTATACAGAACTCATTTTATGCTGTAGTTCTATTAAAGAGTCATACATTCATGTTTAATACAAGTCAATTTAAATGATTTTGTTCATGATTTACAATATCAGTCACTATCAGTTCATTTTATTAATAACATATAATTTTTTTTTATCAATAACACTATTAATAACATATAATATTTTGATCATTTTCAATTCAATTTATTAATTCTGTTCAATATCCAATTGCAATCTGAGTTCAATTTGAACCTGATAATAAATCTGATGGATAAGATTCAATTCAAATCTAATCATTAAGAAATCAAATTTGGATCTAGGCATGTCCAATTTGATCCAACCTATTTACAGCTCCAGATTAAACAAGAAAAGAATAATGAAGTAAACCAGAGATCAGGTCTACCAGATAAAGAAACAAAATGCTCAAGGTCTTTACCCTACGGCTCTCCCCATGATATGGTGCCGGTGAAGCCAGAGCTGACCATGAGCATACAAAAGTCTGTCATCACCAAAATTATTATCCCCTAAAAAGAAAAAAGAACAGAAGGATGATGGTAATCAGTTTACAATTAGAGCTATCATAAGGTAGAATTAAGGAATAAACAAATTAAAATCAGAAAAAATATATATTTTTTTAAAATCCATAAACTTCGTCGGATATGATATACAGGTACCTTTGGTGAGTACATCTACTTCTCCTGTATCTTGTCGTTCATGAACCTACCAAATACGACGTAACCAAAGATAAAATCATTAACATAAAAGAAAATAGTAAGACCATTTTGAAACATTAATAAAGAATCAGAACATGAAGTGCTTATCTGACATTGACATAACCTCATAAAGCAGCAAGCCACTAAGGAGTAAGGACATTTTGTTTCAGGATTTAACCTTCTTTTATTCTTTTATATATGATACACAAAATGGCTTCACATTTTACTGCACAGCCCTTTATTCATGGTTGGTGCAGACCATTGATTCCATATTAATAAACATATCTGTGTTAAGTACATGGTAGCATTTAGAATGAATGCTCAGAAAAGATAAAATGCAGCTCCATCTGAAAAATTTAAGACAGATAGAAAGCTCACCACAAGAAGTACCCATCCCACAGCTGACATGGCTAAGCCATCTACAGTCGAGTTTAATTTCCTAATCAAGCGGATTTGGACATGTAAACTAGAAAGGCTATCACTGATATCATTGGGATATTGTACAAACCTCAATGGCACACTATTAATCCTTCGATTCTTGATGGTATTTGTTGAATCTTCATGGATAGCCAAGGAAGTCTCTTGAGTAACCTAGTTAACTTAGCAGTGGAAGAGAGTATACAAGAGTTGTATACGAGGTAGTTAAATTCAGAAACCCTGAGAAGTTTAAGAAACGTAAAGCATTGACTACTTTATGAAGCTAGCAAGAAAAAGGTGAGTGAAACAAGGACGAGAGAGAGTTTAAATGTAAGAGAAGATTGAAAGACTGTCAAATTAAAAACGGATATGCCTCTGCATAGTCCTTGTAGATCCTCGAAACAAGTAACTCCTAGACTATGTGATCCCTCTCACTTGACTCTCCCTTATCAATTCTGGATTCATGAACTTTTCCAATGAACATAACCTCAAGAACTGGATATCCAACTCTCTAACTGCACCATTAGTAGGGTAAATGAAATTCAATACAGAATGTTTTAAATCATAAATGAAATATAACATAGTAACAACTTTTGTCTAATTATACATTTAATGCTAAAAATGAAACCAGTGAACTGACACACATTATAGAAACATAAGACACCAAGCTCATAATCTTTCCACTGCAAGATCATTGGGGAGCCCAATATGAGAGGCAATGTTACATTTCTCAAGACAGACAAAGTTGAGAAGATATATCAATATTAGATTGAAAGTTATTCAGTAGTTCCTAAATCAAAGGGATATACCAATGCAATACCCTGAATAAACTCAAAATAAAAATTAAAAAATAGAATGAGAAAAGAATTAGGTGCAAAGGTCTTTCAAAGACATCCATAAGGACTAAAATAATTCCCAAAAGATATTAAAAAAAGTAATGCCAGAAAAATTTATATCTTCACCATTTCTTGCATGACAGGCAAATAAATGGAAGGAAAATCAAATCTTCCACATAGTAGTTACCTTAATTACTCGATGGACAATTGGAATTTCACGACCCTGAAAACAAAAGTATGTGCAACTTATATATTAGCAAAGTATACAAATACAAGGTGCACCTAGATGTCTGGATGGAAGTCATATATACGATAGAAGGAAAGATAAGAGAATCGCCAAAAGAAAAATATAAGAAAGATAAGAAAACAATTCTATTCAACCACAAAGAATGATCAAACACTACTAAACATCCAGAGCACAAAGAAGATAAAATCATAATATACATACAAAATTAAGGTAAAGAGCACAATTTGCTGTAACCAAATAATACCAACAACAAAGAGGGACTTCTAAGAGTTCTCATCATCATCAACATCCAAGCCTTGTCGCAACGATATGGGGTCAGCTACACAAATCCTGTTTTGACTATTCACCAAAAAATGCCAAATTAAGCATGTCCCTTTAATCATACATTTCATATATTTTCTTTACAGGTTTTACACGGTTACATTTTTTGAGTTCTTAGTTCCCACCTACCAAGATCATTATGGAATAAGTTCTGGTTCTTCTACTATGCCCCCATGGAGCAGGTGCATGTTTTTCAATTCTCTTCTTTCATTCATAAAGTTCTAGCATTGGTTGGAGAAAAAGTGAATTCATTATGGCACTCTTTTGTTTATAATGTTCTCTCTGCTGGAACTAATATATAGGGATGTCATTGGGTCACTTTAGTGGTAAACTCACCTTTAACCCATCCTTTTCGGCCAGGTTCAGGTTGCTCGTAATTGGGCTTGATTTGAAGCTGGCCCACACCAAACCTGACAAGTTGGTATAGTAATATTAAAAAATGTAAATACAGCCTTCAATAAGAATAGGGGTACTGTTCGCAGGGTGGGTTGAGACAGGTTCCATAGTCCTATTCTTTTTTGTAGGTTGAAGTTTGGGTTGGACCGTTGGAGTTGCTTGGGGAATGGTTCAGGTTGAGCCAAAGCCAACACATTGATGTCCCATCAAATATAGAATGGTACCCAGTTTTTCATGGGCAGATGGTCATACAAGTCAAAATCTGATGTGCACCCAAAAATCTGACTTGGCAAGACAAGAAAAGCATGGACTGACATAAACATCTAGAGAAAGAGATATACTATTAAAATAGTTTGATTTCTAACATCTGCACACCTACCTATTAAAATAATGTCTATGATATTTTCTTCATTTGTAAACAATGTTTTATAGGAAAAAATTATCCTGTACATTAGATGCATAGTTGTCAAGGTGCTGCTAGGCAACTTTTAGAGGTCACCTTGCCCAATGCCAAGATGGTTTTCATATTACCCATACATATTACATCATTTTTTGAATGCCCATATATATTATATCATTTTATTGGTTGGTTTTATTTTATTAAAATACTGTTTTATTAAGATAATTCTTCTTTTATTAAAACTATGAGCATATTACAAGATTCTTTGGATTTGAGTTCTAAACCAAGACTGAGAAGAGAAGACAGAGGACTAAGAAGTTTACATTAATTCACTTGAAGTCGTCCAGGACCTCCAGAACGACTAAGAACTTTAAGTCGTTCTGTGCTCCTGTATTTTTAGAAACGAAACAGGGGCTCCGCCTCCTCTTCCTCCTTCAAATGGTCCTATTACTCTTTTATTTAATGAAACTGGGGCTCCACCCCTTAAACACAGTCCAAGTCATCCTCTTATTCATGTATCTTTATTCTTTTTTTTAAGTTTTTTTTTTTTGCAACGAAACAGAGCCCCCTTATTTTATGCTTTCAGATTCCATCGCCTAGGCGTCGCCAAGGCGCCTGGGTGCCCTGTGGTTGCCTAGGCGGCTTGACAACTATGATTAGATGTTAATTTGTGTCAATAAGCTAGGAAAAAAACACGTGTCCCTGAAGACCCAATGGAGTGTCAGAATCCAAAGTGTGTCCAACACAGACACTTCATCCATTTAACCCATACAACAGATGGTAGTACACTAGTACTCTTGCTTACAACAAAAGAAAGAATATTAATCAAGTCAAATTGCATTCATGAACCAGTGCCTAGTAGATAGATCCATCTTATCTATGACATATGACACGTCTTTCGCAATTCAAGTCCTTTTATTAAATTGGATAACAGATATATTTCTGCCAGAACATGAATTCTATATTTGATGAAGTCAAGGTTCAAGCTATCGAAACACCCCAATATGGTGGAAGGGGTGTACCATTACTTTGTACCGCATGCTTTAAAAAAAAAAATTGGCTTGAGGGGTACCTTTAAGCATGGATTAACATATAAAAAAGAGCTTGAGGATTAACCTTAAAAATGCCATATTGGCACCCTGCTAATACGATACAATACAATACACCTGATACAGGGCGTACCGTGTCAATACTTTGAACCTTAGATGAAGTCTAACCCTATCAAGTAGTAGTCCCTTTAGCCTTTCACAAAACCAAGAAGCCCCCATCTCTTCCTGCCTTTCTTCCCCTGTATCCCTTACCTGGAAGGCTGGAACATTAAGAAAGGTTAACTTTTCCCCAGTGCTGATCTCCTCCAGTCCTTAAGAAAGGTTTACTTTTCCCCTCTTCCCCTGACCAATGCATTTGGGAATTCCACCCTTCCTGCAAGTTCTCTACCAAGTCCTATTTTTAAGACTCTGGTTGCAGCCAAGAAAACCTCATACTTCCTGGCCAAGAAGGTTTGGAGTCCCAACATTCCAGCTAGGGATTGTTTCATTGTATGAGAAGCTGACTTGAAGAGAATTAACACCTGTGACATCAGCCAGAAGAAGAATAGGGGTAGGTTATGCATTTGCCCCTATGTTTTTTGGTTATGCCTTAAAGATAGGGAATCAGCTGAACATCTTCTTAAGTGACCAGAAAAATTGGTATAATTTCTTAAATCTTATTGGCTGCAGATGGGTTGCTTCTAAGAATATTATGGACTTTTTTGGCAATGCAAGGCAGAGGTCTCAGTAGGAAAGGTAAAATTTATTGGAATATAGTAGCCCATGCAGTAATGTGGGGGTGTGGGAAGAAAGACAAAATCAAATCTTCACCAATAAGGCTCAATCTGCTAAAATCTAATTTCTCACATTTCCTACTTCTGTAATGAGTGGGCCATAAACTCTGAGGCTTTCAAAGGAATCTCCCTGACTAACCTATAAAGAAATGTTTAGAACTTTCTTCACTCCTCTCCAATGAGCCCATGGTTTAAAATGTCCCTAATTTCCCTAATATTTCCACAACATATTTCCATTTCCATGGGTAGTGACACGAAATTTTACTGGAATCAACATATTGCCCAATGAACACTACCAACACTATGTGGAGTACAAGTTATAACTTCAACAACATATTTCCATCTCCACTTCCTTGGATAGCAACATGAAATTTTACTAGAATTGACATACTCCTCAGTGAACACTACCAGCATTACGTGGAGTACAAGAGATAGTATTATAACATAAGTTGGTGACAATATTGTATATATGTGGAGTAACAACGCCTGACTTACATGATTACCACTTGGAGCTAGCTCAATATTCATTTTAAACATGAAACATGAAGTGAAATATTAGTTTTTGTTCGAGTAATAGATTTTTTTTTTTTTGATAAATGTTTGAGTAATAGATTATTGATTGGTCTATTACAACCATTTACATTTTCTATGAGTTTAAAATTTTCTTTAACTCATTCTATCATGAAGATTTGAATCTTAAGGTTTACAGGACAACTTCAGAATGTATTCATTTTTCTATAACCTTAGTTTCTTAGGTTTGTTTAATGATTTGGAACAAGATAATAATTTAAAAAGGCATGCCTATGCTTCTTTTGTCATTTTATAAAATATCATTCTATATATTTGCATATTTTACAATGTTTACACCATGTCTATAATTTTTACAATATTTTCCCACGATATTTCCGACATGTTTCCTATATTTGGATGACTGAGATTTCCACCAACACTGGCATGTTAAACCTTGAATGAGCCTAACCCTCCTCTGAGGTATCAGAACAAGATTAGAGGGGATAATGAAATTAAAGTTTAAGGAAGTGCTTCAGCTAACTTGAATAGGAGGTGTAATCAGAGGAGATATGGTAATTTGTGCTGGGCTTTTATTGGAATTGCAGATTCTACAAAGGCTGAGGTCATGGCAGCTCTCCCCAGGATTTAAATAGATAGAGATCTTGGCATCCCAATCTTAGCCATTGAAGGTGATTCTGTAAATACAATCAAATGGTAAAGAGTAAAGGACAGTGGTCCATGGTAGCTGGCTCACTATCTAGCAGAGGCCAGAGATAACCTTTCTACCATGTCTGCTATCCTGTTTTGGATTCCTAGAGATCTAAACATAATATCAGATGATCAAGAAAAATTTGGTGTTCATTTGGATACTTTGTATAGTGATCAGATCATGCCTTTGTAATCTCCAGGGTGCTTGTTTTTTCTGCTGTACATCATCTCATGTACTCCTCTTTATTTTTCTAATAGAAGTTATCTTTTCTCAAAATAGTAGCTTGCTTGGTATAAGTGATGGGTTCAGTGGAGAGATAGAAAGAGAGAGGAGTTTTTTTATGAACAGATAGATAGATATGAATGTAACAACAAGCCTGTAATACATAAATCTCAATAACAAAAGCTATGACAAAAAGAAATCAATTGATTAGTATCATGAATAAGCACATACATCAACATTAAACACAACAATTTCCCCCACACGAATAGGATCCTTGCTCATGTGCAAAAACAAGATATCACCCTGCAAGGAAAAGTTACCACTGCTTAAGTTAAAAACTGAGCCATATGAAGTACAAATACTGAAATAGTTTCAGTACAAAAAAAAAAAAATCATAAATACATTTAGGCAAATATCAGCACGTGAAACATTGATCTTATCATGTTGGCATCACAAGAATTAGAGATCATCTACATAAGTGAATGCCTAAAAAAATAGTTGACATCGGATCAATGATTTACATTTGCATCAAGCATGGCAATGATAACCAGCATATAACAGTGCTTCTTCTTAGTATTTAAATAGCCATTTCCACTAAACTGCAAAACATAGTCGTAGAACAAGCTCCCATACCAAACTGATATAGCACAAACAAAGGCTATAAGAGTACATAGAACTAAATAGGAAGACTGACAAAATGTGGTCATAAATGGAAACTATGGAATGGCAGAGAACTCACAGAAGCAAAGAATAGAGTACTGAGTCACAAAACCTTGAACTGGAATGCTTGGCATCCCATCCTAGTATTCTGATGTAATATTGGATAAAACCAAATAATTGATAAAAGATCTCAGAATTTTGGAATTGGAACAGCTTTGAGAAAAGTATGATAGTTATGCCATCAAAGCACAAAGGGCTAAAGAGAGTACTATTTAGTTCACCAAATGCCTTCTTAAAAGAAACAAACAGATATGTATGTGTATGTGTATGTGTAGCGAAAGTTTTCTTGCTAGCAAAGAATATTTAAAACTTCCAAGAAAGGAAAATGATCATTAATAGCGAAAGTTTTCTCATGCATTTCTTCAGATTCCTAGACCATTATTTAAAATGCTTTAGTATTTCTTATTGGAAAACTGTACACATTTTCATGGATTTCCAATTCAAAGGATCATTGATAGCAGAGAATTGCCATGTAGCCACTGACATTTAAAGATATTCATGGTTACTAAACAGATTACATGATGTTTGAACGTGGGGCATGGGTATATAATACAAGTTAGAGCTTGAAATATGAACTTGATCTAAGTACAGATTGGGCTTTTGACTTTTGATATAGACCTGGCTATGTGCTTGAGGTTGGCCGTGGGTTTAATGGGCTAGGACTGGACTTTGAACCCATCTAGAGGACCAACAAAGGCCCACTCAGAGAATAGCTTGGAAGTCTGGAAGTAGCTGAAGTGCTTCTCTGCTCCACCATCATCGAAGCACTAGTGCCTATAAACTTCTTGAAAAATAACAAGAATCAACTTATCCATTACCTTTAAAATATATAAAAAGGAGAGATCCACTCCCTCTTTTAGCTGTCCAGAACATTCTTATCCTCACTATGTCTTTTTTTTTGTTAATTAAAAGTGACAGTATTACAATTTACAAGTAGTAAAGTATATGCAACCCTAAGGCCCCGTTTGGTTTGTGGGAAGATTTGGGTGGGATGGGATGGAATGGGATGGGAAAGTGTAAAAATTTAAGTTTCCATTGTTTGGTTTTATTGGGATGGGATGGGATGGGAAAGTGTAAAAGGGGACCGAAATGACACTGTTCACCTTCCTCCTTCGTTCGAGACGAACAGAGGCGACGGCTACCCCCTTCATCTCCCACTCTCTTTCTCCTCTCTTCTTCTCGTTTCAACCTCTCTGTTTCCTCGACCTACACATCGACAGCCTATGCTTAAACTCGGGGTCGAAAATTCTTCCACCTCATCTAACTTCAGTCTCGGTAATGGTGTCTGGCCTTCCCTCAAACCGTCAACGGCCAGCACCGGCGTGACCCGCGCATCCCCGTTGCCGGCCTTGGACACGATGCGCACCGCCCCAGTATTCGAAGCCCGGTTGGCAGCCCCGTTCACACTTATAAACAAGGCTCCATGTTTGCTGCTTTGATAACAGAATCGACTATTGCAAACAGACACAGATAGAAGAAGTTGCTTTCAGCGTCGACTTGCTAGAGAAGATGCATATGGGACTCTCAGCATCGACTTCTTCTATCCAAACGGGGAAGTTGCTTTGGATTTTGGCCGTTGCGAGGGATTTTTGCCATTGTGTCGATTCCCCTACGCTGGTGGTGGCATTGGTGTCGGACACCTACGCTAGTGCCGTTGAATAGCACTGTGTTGTCAGATTTCTATGTTAGTGCGCGTGGGACCTTTGGCATGGTCATTTTGGGATCTCGCATCCCACTTTTTTCTCATCCCATCCCACTCTTTCCCTCAAAACAAAGATGAGAAAAGGGAATATTTTTCGAATATTCCCTTTTTCTCATCCCCATCCCACAAAGCAAACAGAGCCTAAGAGAATTTCAAGATACGACCTCTCCCTTTATAAAGAGAAAAAAATTACAAATGCACCGAAAACAAATGAACCCTATTCACCCCTTGTTTTGTGAGAGTATCAGCAAAAGCATTGGCTGCCCTCACCCAATGTATTTCCATATTCATGTTTCTTGTTAGCTCTGTAACCCCAAACTATAGACTTCAGCTCCTTCAACCACCACATTAGAATCATTTTCAATTAACAAACTTTCCCTCTCATTTGAAATTTTAACACTCTGCAACACTGCAAGCAAGTTAGCTTTAGTAGAGTCCCCCCAGACACCAACTCCCACTTATTCTGAGAAAAAAGCAATAACATTTCCGTCCTTATTTCTCAGAACTCCCCCTACTCCAAATGGATCCAAATTACCTTGGTTGTTCCCATCAAAATTCAGTTTGACAAAACCTTCTAAAGGGGGCTTCCCTACTGATATTACTTTTTCTTTCCTGGAAGATTCCAAGTTGACAATCAATGCTGTAAAAACAATGTGTTTAATCAAAGAAAAATAAGAGAAAACAAATCTGAAACAGAAGGGACAAAGAAGAGAGGAAAAAAAGAAAAAGAAGAGAGAAGAAGAAAGAGAAAGTTTGGAAGAAGAGATCATAGCTGACTCCCAGTAGTAGGGCGGCTATCGGCTGCTAGAGTAAACCAATAAAAAAAATAAAAGGGGCCTTAAGCCCATAACAACTGAAGCCCAACAAAAATAAAAAATAAAATAAAAGAGGGGACAACTAAAGAGCTGTCCAACCCAATATCTCAACAGACATTTTTTACCCAACTAAAGAGTGTTATAATATATATATATATATAAAAGAAGGAAGTCTAGGAATTTTCTCCTTTTTTGATTTTTTTATTTTTTATTCCATGTCATTTTTTTAAAATAACCAATGAGATGCTCTCCTTCCCCATAAAAAAAATTATCTAAAATCTCTCTCTCACTCACCCACACATTCCCAACAATCTCCTCTCCTAAACCACCTCCCCCACTTTCTCCTAAATCATCTCCAATTCCTATTTATCTCTTAACTTATCTCTAATTAACTAGAGAGTTTCTCTCCAAATTATCTCTAATTCCAATTTATCCTCTTCCCCGCTTTTTATCTATCTATCTATCTGTATATATATATATATATATATATATATATATATTAAATATATAAAGAAAGTTTAAATTAAAAAACTTAAGAATTATTTAAATATATAAATATTTAAAGTTATTAAATATATAAATAACTAAATATTTGAATAAGTTTATTTTAAATAGATAAAATAACGAAATTAAGCAATAAAATAAAAAAAATCTTAAAAATAAAAAATAATCACAATTATGTATAGTAATAGTATAAATTATAATTTTATAGATTATTAAATTCAATAAATAATTAAAATTATAAAATTATTTAAATAACTAAATAATATTTTAAATATCCAATTTCACTTGTATCAATTAATAGTTCTAGATAAATAACTTTCAAAATAATAATATCCATTAATAATGATTTTAAACTCTTAATCAATATTTATTATATATTTATATATACTAAAATTAATATTTTTGTATTTTCAGCAATTATTTATAGTTTTTTGTGATAAATATATTTTCAATAATTATGTATAAATCTATATTTGTTTTGTTATTTAACAGAAAATTTTTAATAATTATTGGATATTAAACTACTGTTGTTTAACTTTCTAAATTTAAGTTATTGTACTTATTGTATTTATTATATTTTTGTTATAATTTATTCATTGATATTTATTAGAGATTAAACTATTATTTGAGATTAGAATATTTATTGACTAATTTAATATAATTTTTAGTATTTATTGTATTTTTGTAACTATTGTATTTTTATTAGTTAATTATTGTATTTTCATTATCAATATATTTTCAATAATTGTGTATTTTCTCTATAAATTTTTAATAATTATTGGAGATTAAACTACTTTTATTTATTAGAGATTGGACTATTAATTTAGCTGAAATTAGGTGTTGATCACGGTCCGGTATAGTTCGGTTGTAGGATATTTGGCCAACCAAATTGATATGGTCAAGTTGGGGAATTGGTTACCTGAAATCTACTGACCATTAGTGAAAACCAACTAAATCGGGTTGTATTGGTTTGGGTTGATTTTCGGTTTGGTCGGTTGGTTCAAAAGATTTAAACTTAAAAGATTAAATTTAAAACTTAATTTTAAATTTTAAAAATTACATTGGCATTATTAAAAAATAAATTTTAAAAAATTATATTTATAATATAAAATATTTGAGACTAAGATATATGGGAATTTCCCCACTTTTCTGTATTAAAAAAATTATATTTAAAATATAAAATATTAATATATATGTGATCGTGTCATTTGATTTTGGTCAATTTACAAATGGCCACATCAAAACTGATCCAAAGTCGATAGAAAATATTAGAAACTGACCAATTCGGGTCAAGTTGATTGGGTTGGTTGGTTTCATCAATTCGATGAACAAGCTTAGTTGAACTAAATTATTTGTTATTTTTGTATTGTAAAAAGTATTAAAAGTATTACAAAATTTAAATAATTATATTAATTATTTAAAAAGTTAGAAATATAAAACAATTGTATACTCTTATGTATTGTTTAGCTTTCCTTAACAAATCCCGTGCACCGCACGGGTCCCCACTAGTAATACTAATAAAATCCACCTTTCGAACCTCCTTGTTTATTTCCTATCCATTTTTTCTTATTTGTAACAATTGAGTTTTATTGAACCTATTAAACAGAATTTACTAATTTACAAAAGATGGTAGACTAGCATACATGTACGCTACTCTAAGAAATCTTACATTAGGTTCCCTTTGGAACCTCTCCCCAAGACAGATATCCGATTTCCCTTAGAATGTATATATGCATATCAATGTTCCCAATGTTTTTCTCCTTAGCCATCCCACTACCACCTTGGAATCCCCCCTACTATTTCCTATCCATGTTTAAAGTATCAAGGAAAGTAATAAAGCTTAAATAGAATTGAGAAAACAATATGAGGTTTTTCGTGGGAAACAGATCAAGAAAGAAAATATCATCCTAAAAGTAGGAAAAAGTGATCAAAGATAAGTAGGAAGGTTGTCTTGGAATTGAAAGATTGAAAGATAAAATACATAGAACTTTTGAGGAAATAGTTACGGAAATTCCCCAAGGAAGATAGGGCATTGTGGCACTTGGTGATAAAAGGTATAGTCTTCCCTTTTACCTTTTTCTAATGAGTTCTCCTTTTACCCTAGTTATACAATATGATATGGTTTAATTGGCACTACACCTAAAAATATTGCACCGCATATACAGAAACACCAATCCAAGCCACAAGGCAATCCCATAAAGCACCTACAGATTTGAAACACCTGCCCTTCTGGACCACTAGTGTCACATCCAGTAAATGAGAAAAGCCATTCCTTAACAAGTTTCTGGAGGAGAAAAACCCTGTCCAACCATTATTTTGGTATTATTGATTAAACATTTTGGAAAGGGATAAAAGAAAGGAGACAGTAGAACATAATTGACAAATGCAGAAATACTGCTTACAATGTTGTACCAGTGGTAATGATGATATTATTACTTCAAAAGGCAATAATGACTAGGTTGAAGTAATCATTTGATCTGGTTTAGTATATATCACATCATATCTTCAACTTTGCAACATGCATGACTAAACTTTTTTTATTGGTAACATACATGACAAAAACAATATGATAACATTGCAATAAAAAGAGTCCATTACCCAATGTTGCAAATTGCAATACAATTCATTAATATGCAAATGATATTAATAATTTAGCATACAAATTTCGCTTTTCAAAGAGGAATAATATTTTCAGGCTCTAAGCTCTCAATAAAGCATCAGCAGTAATTAGTTGATAATGATGTTGTTTAAGAAGACTCAAGTGGTGTAGTATCCAGAAATTAGTTGATAGAGAGGTTATGATTGGAAAAGGCTTGGGTCTGTTTTTTTTGGGGGTGGTGAGGAATTTGATAGGAGGGCTTTTGAGGAATTTGAAAGAAGAAAAAAGGAAGAGAAAGTGAAAAACAAAGCTCATCCACAAGGGAGCAAGGCATGGTACGAGGATTACTCAGCCCAAGAGGATATGCTCACAGATGAAGACTGATGTGGGCTTCAGGAGGGGGATCTTTGTTTTTGTTTAGTGTTGTGTTAGTGGTCCTTGTTTTAATGGGGATTTGCATTGGGTCTGTTCATCAATATTCATTTGGATTTGATTGGGTAATTTTCATGTTTGTAAGCTGTGGTTTTCTTGGGTCTTTTTGGGTTTCCTGAGATTGCACCCATGCTTTTGGCGATATCTTATCACCTTCTGCTGACTGCTGTACTTATTCCTTTTTTATTTATTTTTAATGAAAATTTTCTCTTTATCCTTCAAAAAAAAAAAAGACAGCATCAGCAGTAATCATAAAGAAGTTGTTTAATAATAATAATAATAATACACTAATTAGACTAACCCTCTTGAAGCCAGGTTCCATGCTTCCAGAGAGGACAACAACAACAGGTGATTCACTGCCAGTGATGCACATTAATCCCTTCCATATTATCAATGCTGATGTAACAATCATACCTGAAATAGATTATGGAATCGGACATTATTAGATTCATACATGCACAGACCCTTAAAGAAAACAAAAGACATCCATTATGCACATGTACCAAAAATTTCCTTCAAACTAAAGCACTTTTTCTAAAGGATTGTAAGCACTTCTAGTCTACATTTTGAGGGAATTTTCCAAATGGAATCACATATCAACATGGTTTAAATGAAAACTCCAGACCATGAATTACATTGCCAAGAAAATGGTACTCTATTCAAAAGGCACAAACTTGTGGACCTTATCTTTGCCTTATTTTAAGCTCAAAGCATGGTCATGTTTTTCGCTTTGCACACAGAGGTAAACAGAAACCACACCACCATAGCTTCTTGAAACAACCACCTAATTTTCAAAAGAATCCATTACTTCTTTCTTTTTTTTCTTTTTTTTGTCAGGGTGGGGTTATTTAAAGTCCACTTAGAGTGGAAATCCTCTATGCCTGTAATGGTTATACCTTTGCAGTTTCAAATTTATCCAAGGATTTCATACCAGATAATCTGAATCCTATTTAATTCTATTGATAAATAGAGCATAACCTAAACCATGGTTGCCTCTAATTAACATTAATGTTAGTATAATACACAACCTAAGAAAAAACTCCAAGACCAATACTGCTTCAAGATAGAATACTGTCAAATATGGGCATAAAACGTCTTATACCAAATTATTGATGGAAACGCGATTCACATTCCATGTCCAGATAATTTGATGCTAAGGGGAAAAAAAAGAAAGAAAATAAATGAAAAAAAAAAAACAAAACTCAATAATGTAAAGATGAAACAGAAATAGTTAAATACCAAAACCATACTGACAAGATCACTGCACACTGGAAGGACCTAAGGTCATGTTAAATTGACTCGTGGTAGCTTTCAACTTGTATGAATAAAAAATTCAAACAGCGCCATATATAACAATTTTTCCTTACAATGCTCTCGCAGGCGGTTCCATGCTCATGAAAACCACCAGATTAAGGTAGCCTCCACGACCATGAATTCTTTCATAGTAAAAAAAAAACATTAAAGCAATTAGGACCAATTTTTTGTTTCGGGTGAAGGCAATTAAAGGCATTGAAATATCGATCTTCTTCTACAAAAAGCAATAATCAGTAAGTAAACCATAAAACCCTACTCCGTATCAACAATTCAACAGATCAAAGACAACCAGTTCATTAAGAGAGAGAGGGGGTGAGAGAGAGAGTTTTACGAACCAAGACTGACGGCCTGAGAGAGAACATGTCTGATCTGAAGAGATTTGATGGAGTCGATGGTCTCTCCTATCCAGCCCATTTCCTTCTCCTTTTAGCTTCTGTTCTCTTTTTCTTCTCCCCTTCGTTTCCACCTGCTTTGTCGCTGTCGCAGTACAAAGGACCTTTTATACTGTCCGATGTACGCTGTTGAGTCGAATTAACTCGCAACCCGGACGAGTTGTCCACGTCCACTATGAGGTTTATTGTATCCGAGGCTAGCCTTGTCATTCATTGCGAGATGTTCTCAATCCACAGCGTTGATGTTAGGGAGCTCGCGTTGGACGAGTGAAACCCGCATATCACTTTCGTTCACGTCGACAGGAACGCGTAACGTTAACATTCAAAGTCCCGTTAAGACGGGTTCGGCGGTTCAACCGGCCATAAAATGACAAAATGAAAATCGAAAGGAATGAGAAAACCTTATTTTGCATTTCCTCGGGACTCGGGAGACCGAACCCTACCCACACACAGGCGACGTAGACGAAAGTGATTCGTGTCTCACTACCTCCACTCTCGACCACTGCAGCAAATCCCAACTCAATTCAATCGAAGATCATCTAACCGTTGAACTTAATCTGGATTTTCAATTATTTTCCCACCTTATGAAACCTCAATTCTCTTTCTTCCTGCCAGAGTTTTCTTTGATGCTATATACTGTTTTAATCTGAAATCAGAATCGCATTTTGGCTCTCAAATTTTAATCCGAAATCACCTGGTTTTCTTACTTTAGCTTTCACGGAAATAAAATTTCAGTATTTTTTCGGGGGTGGGGGGAAGGAGGGGGTTCTGTACATTTCTTACAAATGAGCCTGAAAACTCGTGCATCTGGCTCAATTTTCTTTGAAGCGAGAGTATTTGTTGTTTTCTTTGTTCGCATTACAGACTTCGCAATTGCCGATAAATTGCAATATATATTTGCTTTTCTACATTTTCTGATACACAACTGAAATTTTCCGGCAAGGAATAAATTTTTTGAATGGTTTTTTTATTTATGTTCATTTAACCAATTCTTACATTCTAGCCCCTCAAGAAAGAAATAACCGATTTGCGATAAGAGTAAAGGAAAATTTTTTTTTTTCCGTTGCGTGTGCGTTATCTTAAAGCTGATGTTGTTTTCTTATTCTAGATGTTAGAAGAGTAATGTCATAAATACATTTAAAGCTTTCTATCATATTTAATGAAAGAAAAATCCAATCAGATAATTGGCAAATTCCATACTTTTATCTTAATTTAATGTCCTTGCCGAATTCGATTCAATCTTACTTCCGGCTTCTCTGTACACATTGATTTATTCTCAAATTAAACTCTCGTTGAAGAAGAAGAAGAACCAACTATTGGAGATTCCTTTATTTCTTTTCTTGTTTCTGACCTCGTCCTGGAAGCTGAGTCCTCGCCGTCACTGATCAATACGAAAATGAAATCATGCGAAACCAAAACCAGCATCTTCGCCAAATACATTATCTTGTTAACATGTACGCCCTAGATTGTTTACTCGGTGCCGGAGAAGTGCCTTCTCCGACACATGACCTTCATTCCTTACGCAAAAGCTCATGGCACAGGCAAGACTTCGGCGGAAATTACTCAAAGCTTTCGGTTTTTCTTTTGTTTTTTCCATTTCCTTCTTCTTTTTCCTGCAACTTTAATCTAATCGGCGGATCTAGATTTCATTTTACCAACTTTGGACCATCTCTCACTCTCTCTTACTTTTCTGCTTCAGTTTGTCTGGACAGAAGTTTGCCTGCATATTATCAATAGAATCCCACCTCTGGCTCTGGCGCTGCTGGAACAATAGTTTAACTGTTAGTGTCTGGTTGAACCGCTCAACTTGTCCAAACGGGACTCTGACTGTTAACGTTACGTGTTCCTTCTCCTGGTCGGCGTGGACGAAAGTGATTCGCGGGTTCACTAGTTCAGTGCACCCATGGGTGCACAGAACGCGAGCTCGGTGTTAGGGATGCAACTTGGATGGGCCCAATCCGAGCCTGGACCTTCCCAACGGCCTGGGCTTAAATTTTTGGTCATCAACCAGGCCTAGGCCTAAAAATTTGGATTTTTAAATTTTTTGGGCCTAGCCCGACCTTATCCCAACCTGACATCAGCTCAATTATATACATGTAGAAGTGCATATATAAATATATATTTAAATGCATAAATAATTTAATAAAAAATTGCATATATGCACATTTTTTTAATAAAGTATACATATATGAATGCATGCATACAAATATATGCATATGTATATCAATTTTTAGTATGGGGAAATTAACCAACCTGATTCTAGCCCGCCTAAGCCCAATTAGAATGCATCAAATTTTAGTACAGGTTGGGTTTAAGCTAAATAATTCAGACTTAACCTCGGGCTTAAGCTTTAATCCTAATGCTTAGAGTTGGGCTTAAATTGAGCTAAAACCTGGCCTAACCCGCCCAACTTGCACCCCTAAGTGCCTAAGTGGTGTTCTCGTGGGTAAAGATGTGGGAAACATTGTGGGTAGCAGATCCGGATCCGGTGTGTCAAACCAGTTGAAAACAATACATTCATGGGTTCAAATCTGGCACCAACACGATGGCTACCAACGTTGTCCCAACATACCACGAAAGTGTCGCATGTCCAAGAACATGGGTGCAGGCTTCCATGTAAAAGACCAACCTCTCCCCTTTCCGATCAGTCGATTACTATTTGCATTTCTTTTCATTTCTATTCTTGATTATCATCAGAATAGAGTTCGACCCTCTAAGCCCTAGCTTCCTACTACGACCATATTCCGATGAACAATTTCCACCAATAACTAATCCCATCCCATCCGACCCAATAATGGTTACATTCACCGATGATCAATCCCATCCAACTAGGTGGTCACATTCATCAACAGTTAATGCACAATAGAGGAGACGGGATCTCCTAAAAACAAAAATTGTGAGCTCAAGTTCTTTGCTAATATTCTCTTCATGTACTTTTAATTTAGTTATTTTTCTTCCTTACAAATGATTTTTCCAATCTAATCTACTACTGGTTTAGGGAGTTGCAAGAGGGGGTTGTAAGCCGGCTTTAGATTATTTTGAATATGGTTCTGGTTCAATAATTCAAAGTAACCCATGTAGTATGGTGGCATTGCACAAATACATTGAGTCGGATGACTTGGGCTGAACCGAGTCAAATCGATCTAATTTAACATAATTTCATGAAAGGTTTGCTAGACATTTCAACACAATGTAAAATCAACATGTCTTATTGGGTAATGAACGTTCTAGAAGGGCAAATGCATGTAAGTTGTGAATATTATAGAAAGGTAAATAAACATGTGCATTAAATGAGTGAATAAGGAACATTCTAGATTAAAGGGTAAAATTAGATAAGATAAATAACATGAAAGATTTGGAATGAGAAACTTCTAGATTTCAACCCACCAAAACTCTATAGCATGGTTTTCAAAATCAGATCAGACCAGAAAAACCAGAACCGGTCCATTTTCCACAAAAACTGGATTTACCCCTAAAACCGTTGATTTTGGTCAATGAACCTCTGAACCGGGCAGTTAATCATTCAAACGGTTTTGGCCATTTTTTTTTTTTTGTCAGAATGCAAAAACGAAGATGAGGAGGTGGAATGCAAACAAAAAAAGAAGGGTGGGAAACAAAAAGAAAAAGAACAAGATGAGGAAAACAAGGTGATGAAAATTCAAGAACTAGCCAAGACAAACCCCAAAAACATTTGAAAACCCAAGCTCTAAAGATGAAGAGGTAAACGGTGTTCAATATAGGTGATCTTGGAGTCATCGGATTTTGAATTTTGGGTTCTACGTGCCAATGGTGTTGAATTTCTAATTTGACTTGAGATAACATTCAAGATCAAAATGATCCTGATCGGATGATTGGATTCGATTCCAATTTCCAGTCTTAAGCTAAAGGGGTAAACATGGTTAGATTTGGGAGATCTTGGTGTCGTCATATTTGGAAATTTGGGCTTCATGTGCCTATAGTGTTTGATTTCAGACTTAATGTGAGATGTGTTTCAAGAACAAAATAACTTCAATCAGACGGTCGGGATTGGTTTTGACTTTGGGTCTTAAGAAGGGGTAACCGATGTTAGATTTGGGTGATCTTTGTGTCGTTGGATTTGGAATTTTGGGCTTTACATAACTATGGTGTTCAATTTCTAATTTGATGTGAGATGAGTATAGGACCAAAATGATGATAATCAATTTTGTTTTTGAGTCTTAAGATGAAGGGATAAACGATGTCGATTTTGGGTGATCTTCATATTTTCATATTTGGAATTTTGGGCTTTACATACCTATGGTGTTAAATCATAGAGGTCCCAACTTTTGTAAAATTCTAATAATCCCCCCATGTTGATTGAGAGATTAGTTGAATAATGCTTGGAGCTCAAAGTGCTACAGGAAAATTGGGGTGTCTACACACTTTATTATCTGTCACTATAATAACCCATTATAATAACTAGTAAGTGTGCACATGGCAATTTCATGATGGTGATGATAGTAAATAATGTTACCAAAATTTTCTATAATTTTTTTTTATATTTCTATATTAATAAAAGTTATTCTTATTTGTTAGACTTATTTTTGTTTAATATGATGAATATGCAATATTAAAGATGTGCTTAAATGTTTTTATAATCTTTTTTTTTTGTATTTTGTATACTTTTGTATGTTAACATTTTTTTTAATTTTTATTATTATTTAATTATGCATTAAAGGTTGATACATTTTGACCCAAAAGGTTGAATTGTTGACTTGCCACCAAATAGGAAAATAACTCAATCTTTTGGTTTGTTTTAAATTTGTATTTTATTTATGATGAGGGGTGATTTGGCCCAACCTATTAGCATGCGAACACGTGGATCGACCTGATGATTGGATGACGACTCAGCGTTCCCTACCACCTCAGCAGGCCAAGTCAGCTCGAATACCTCGGGCACCTCGACCAAGACCGAGGTCCGAGCAACTGATGATGGCCCGACCTGCTTAGGTGACACATAGCCAACTTCTAGAAGCTAGCAAGCCGTATCCAACGCACCCAGGATCACACCACACGACCACAAGCCTTATCCTTATCCCGTCCAGATTGGACAGACTTGATAAGCCTTATCAGCTTACATAGCCAGCAATACAACCAGCACCAGCATAGTCGTCAGAACGACCAGCATCACCAACAACAATATGACCAGCAGCCTAGTGGCCAACATCCCGGTGTCAGGAGCAGGGACATAGCTCGGGATCCCTCCTACCACCTCGACAACTGGAACCCGGTCCCTGTACAGGAAAATACTAGGGTCGTGACCCCAATGAACACAGAGGACAATAGTAGTAATGAAGTGTCCAAGAAGCAACGCCGTTGACGCACACGTCACACCGTCAGAAAGAGCAGTGCCATCCCAATAGTGGAGGCCGAGAAGGAGAAGAAAGAGGAAGTCAGCTCGGTTGTTGTGTAGTCGAACTCGTTGTCACTGAGTCGGCCTTCCCCATAAGCCCTTGAGATCCTTGCAGCTCCACGACCAAAACACTTCAAAGTGCCCAACCTGGAAACATATGATGGGATGACTGACCAAAATGACCATAGCAACAGTTTCCAATCTTTGATGCTGCTCCATGGAGCAGATGATGCTTGCATCTGTATGACCTTATCTACAACCTTCAGAGGTACGACAAGATTATGGTACTGGGGACTACCCCCCAGTTCAATAAAGAATTAGAGTCGATTCGTGGAGCTCTTCACCACGCATTTTTCTATGAGCAAGAGGTGTCTGAAGTCGGCCACCAGTCTACTGAACGTGATCTAGAAAGAAAACGAGTCCCTCAAGGACTACATCAAAAGGTTCAACCTTGCAAGGCTCCAAGTACCAAACCTCGACCCGGCTATGCAGCTCATCGCGGCGGTGAAGGGAGTCCGCCACCCCGATCTTCATTGGCAACTCGAGTTGAACCCATCAACTACCATGGAGGCATTCCTAATAGAAGCTGACAAGTTCACAAAGGTGGAGGAGGCTTTCGGATCCCGGTTAGAGCTGCAGTTGGATGGAAAGAGGAAGAGAATGGAAGAAGAAGGAAGCAGCAAAGAGCACCAATGGCGAAAAAGTAAATCGTCGAAGAGAAGTAGGTCACCCAAAAAGGGCCGATCACCGCATCGGGGTTCTAGGTCAAGTCAACAATCTTGAACCCCCCAGTCCAAAACCGTAGTTACATGGCCCTAAATGCCAAGCGAGACGAGATCCTAATGCAGACAAAAGAGGCGAACTACGTCAATGAGTCGCCCTGAATGAGAGGAGACCCTGCCAACCGCAACCCAAACCAATATTGTCACATCCACCGTGACATCAATCATGATACAGAGAGCTGTCAAAACATGAAGGACTAGATCGAGGAGCTAATCCGTCGCAATTACCTTAGATAGTGCATAAAGTATGACAACAGAAACAACTGGTCTGCCGAGACAGTGCATAAAGTATGCACCAAAGTCGAGCAAGAAGCAGGGTCATGATCAGCCAGCTGGAGTCTTGGAAGTGTTATGTCGCGGCGTTGAAGGGAAAAGTGAAGATGGCAGACGACATCGAGTTGGAGCAAGAAGCAGGGTCATGATCAGCCAGCTGCACCGATGGAGGATACAGTTCAAGTACCGGTCTCAGACACTGAGCCCACGAAGACTATCCAGGTCGGCGTTCACCTGAATGAGCCACTTCAATCTACTTTAGTAAGTTTTTTACTTAAAATTTTAGATGTTTTTGCATGCTCACGATAGAAAAGCCCGACATAAACCCAAGTGTGATTACTCACAAACTTAATGTGGACCAATTAGTCAGGCCAGTCAGGCAAAAGTAAAGAAACCGTCCCAGAGAGGTGGAGGATAGTAGATGAGGAGGTCAAGAAGCTCCTCGCAGCAGACTTCATTATAGAGGTCTAGTACCGGAGCTGGGTAGACAATCCTACACTTGTGAAAAAAGCCAACGGCAAGTGGCGCATGTGCTTCGATTACACCGACCTCAACAAAGCCTGTCCAAATGACAGCTCCCCCCTTCCCATAATAGACCGCCTGCCCGCCTAGTAGACGCGGCCTCGAGGCACAAGTTACTAAGCTTCATGGATGCCAACTCCGGCTACAATCAGATCCAAATGGACTTAGCCGACCAAGAAAATACTACTTTTCTAACTGAGTTAGGTTGTACTATTATAAAGTCTTTAGGGTTACGTTGGGCAAATTCCTCGGTTACATAGTAAATCGACATGGCATCGAAACCAACCTGAACAAAATCTAGGCAATGCTGGATATGAGACCACCTAGGTCAATAAAAGAAATACAACGGTTAACTAAACGAATTACCGCTCTTAACCGATTTATGTCTAAGTTGGTTAGTTAGTGTTTACCTTTTTTCAAGGCCATAAAAAAGAATGAGAACTTTGAGTGGTCCGAAAGTGCCTGCTCGTATTCAATGAGCTCAAGAAATACCTAAGCTCACCACCGGTATTCACCCGACCTGAACTCAGAGATGAGCTAAAACTCTACCTCTCTATAAGTGATAAAGTAGTAAGCTCGGTACTAAAAAGGGAAGTAGGCCAGGTCTAAAGACATGTCTACTACATCAGTAGGGGTGTTCACATTAAATGTTAAACCGACTAAACCGGCCCGACTTAACCTGAGTTGGTTGGTTTTCTTAAACCACTAGTTAGTATTGGTTTGTATGAAAAATAAACAAACAACTCGGTTTGGTTTCGGTTTTCATGTACCGAACCAAACCGATCCTATATGTTTAACAGTTTAAGTAATTATTAATTAGTCCCTACCCTATATGTTAAAGGTTGATATATTTTATTTATGTTTGTTTAACTTTGAAAAAAAAGGGTTATTTATGATAACAACTAAAAACGTAAAACCAATACAAATATAATACAATGGTACAATATTTAATTTAGTATTGTATAAATTTAAATATATATTGACAAAAATATTAGTTTTGCATAAAAAACTAATAGATTTAAATATATATTTTGATTTTGCATAAAAACTAAAAAGAAATAAACTTAAATATAAATAGATATTTTAGTTTAAAATATATATATAAGATGACAAAACCGATAAACTGACCTAAACCGACCTTCATTGTTTGGGTCGATTTTGCTTCAATGTCAATCGGTTTCAGTTTAGTTAATAAGTAAATTGACTAGGTCATGTCGGTTGAAGAAAATGACTCAAATTGACCCAACCCAACTCGTGAACACCCCTATACATCAGTAAGGTTTTGCAAGCAACTGAGACCAGGTACCCCGACATCGAGAAGCTGGCCTTTGCACTAGTCACAGTAGCTCAAAAGCTACGTCCCTACTTACAAGCCCACACCATTGTCATCCTAACTGATAGACCTTGAAGCACGTTCTTCAAAAACCTGAGGTCTTATGGCGGTGGACAAAGTGGGTCATCGAGTTGAGCAAGTATGACATCCGATTTGAGCTACATCCAGCGATTAAGGCATAGGTCATGGCTGACTTCGTCGCCGAATGTACGTTTAGCATGCTATCCCTTGAGATGACTGAGCCAACAAGCACATTGGAGTCATCAACCAATGCGACACCCGTTCTGACCAGGGAGACCCCAGCCTGGGATGAGGAGCCCTGGATCCTCCACGTTGACAACTCGTCTAATCGGCGATGAAGCAAAGCCGGACTCATACTCTACGGACCAAGCGAGGTGAAGCTAGAGTACGCTCTCCGAGTTCGCATTCAAAGCATCGAACAATCAAGCGGAGTATCAAACACTAATAGCTGGGCTGACGTTGGCAAAGGAGGTCAGCGCGAAGCACGTCGTGGTCTACAGTGATTCTTAGATGATTGTAAACCAGGTGAATGGTGAGTACGAGGCTCGAGAACCCGCCATGGTGGATTATCTTGCCAAAGTGAGGGAGCTCCTGCTTGGCTTCAACTCTTGGTTCATCCAGAAAGTACCAAGAACAAAAATTGCAAAGGCCAATGTGCTTTCGAAACTAGATAGCACAAGCGACATCCCAATGAGGATGGTGTACATTGAAGACCCGCCATGGCCTAGCAATATAAGAGCGGCAGAAGAGGTCACTCCCATGTTGATAGCAGAACCGAGCTGGATTAATCTACAAGTTGATTATCTACTCAATAGGACCTTACCAGTAGATCGTAATGAAGCCCAGAGGGTAGAGCATCAGTCAACTTGCTATGTCCTTATTGGTGAGCGGTTGTATAGGAGATCCTTTACGCTCCCCTACATGCGGTGCTTGCAACCATCAGAGGTAAGCCAAGTTCTATACGAGATCCATAAAGGTCTTTGTGGAGGACCCCTGGGGGTAGGTGCTCGCCCAAAAAGCGCTAAGGCAAGTATTTTACTAGCCTACGATGAAGGCGGATGCACTCCAGCTCATTTAGAAATGTGATAACTGCCAGAGGCACGCCAACAGACTTCACCAACTCACTGCCAACCTGAAGTATCAGACCAGCCCATGGCCCTTCACCCGGGGGAATAGACACCATCGGTCTGTTCCCACTGGCAACTGGGCCAAGAAGATTCCTAGTCTCAGCCTTTGACTATTTCACGAAGTGGGTAGAAGCTGAGCCATTGGTGATCATCACAGCCCAGAATTTACAAAACTTCTTCTAGAAGAGTATAGTAAGCATATTTGGACTCCCAAAAGTGTTGATGTCTAACAACGAGAAGCAATTCGAGGACATAAAGTTCTAGAAATGGTGTATGGAGATGGGGATCCAACAGAATTTCACTTCAATGGCACATCCACAAGCAAATGGTCATGCCGAGGTAACGAACAAGGCGATCCTCCACAAACTCAAAGCTCAGCTTTCTTGAGCTAAGGGTTTGTGGGTAGACGAGTTGTCCAATGTCCTATGGGCCCACCAAACTACCATCAAGACTACAATTGGAGAGACCCCATTCAATTTGATGTATACGGAGGCCATCATCCCTGCTGAGATCGAAGTACTAACCTTGCGGTAAGAAGTAGGGTTGTTCATAACAAGAACCAAACTGACCAACCCGATCCGATCCAACCTGAATTGGCCAATTTTTTTTCAGCACCAGTCGGTTTTGGGTTACAAAAAAGCATAAACTGATGGTTCGATTCATGAAAACTAAAATCGAATTGACCCGAACCGACTTAGATATATATTATATATAATATATATCAGATATTATATATATATATATATATATATATATATATATATATATATATATATATTTCAGCTTTATTCTGGAAATATACATATTATATATAAAATTTCTAATATATAAAATTTTAGCTTTAACCCATCAAATCATTTTTAATTTCCAGGCATCCAACCTTCGCTTCTTAGACTTGAACCCTCTACCATTCACACCGAGAGAATCATTCACAAAACCGAGTCAAACCAACCAGGTTGGTTTTACTTCGTACTGGGTCAGTTTCGGTTTCATTTCTAGGTAAACCAACCAGGTCGGGTCGGTTGGAAAAACGCCAGTAAACCGAACCAACCTGACTCAAACTGACCAAGTCGGTTTTACTTAGTACTAAGTCAGTTTCAGTTTCATTTCTAGGTAAACCGACCAGGTCAGGTCGGTTGGAAAAATGCTTGTAAACCAACTCAACCCGCCCCGTAAATAGCCCTAGTAAGAAGCGTACGACGAGGAGACCAATGACGATGAGCTACAGACCAACCTCGACCTGATCGAAGAAGTGCGTGACCTGGCCTATTTCTAGACTGCAGTTTACCAACAACAAGTAGCTTGGTACTTGAATGCCCGAGTTAAGCGACGCCACTTTCGAGTCAGTGACCTTGTACTTTGAAAAGTTATGGTACTTGAGCACAGAGTAGGTAAGCTAGGACCGAACTAGGAAGGTCCTTATAGAATACGACAGGTGTTCAGTGAAGGCACATACGAGCTCGAGACATTGGAAGGGAGGCAGGTACCCCGCGCTTGGAACGTTGATAACTTAAGGAAGTTCCATTTATGAGCTCGGGAGTCAAGCGTCAACCACATCAATGAATTGTTCTAAGTATGGACCACCCGCTTCGGCAACCTAGTCAAGCCGCACATCGCTAAATAATGTATTGAAGAGTGGACATCGAGTCACTCTAAGCCTAAGGGCCCCTTTGCTGAGTTGGTAATGACCTCGACACCTCGATAAAATAAGACCTAGTCGCTTTTAAGCATATGACAGTTTGGGTACATCTTTATTATGCCTTGTTGGTGTATAGACTGATCGGATTATATCCCATACTATGCCTAGTCGCCTCGGCACACAGTCAGCTCAGGTTACTCCCATACCGTGCCTAACCCTTTTGGAAGTTAGGCACCTCAGGCAAACCTACACTTAGAAAAAATTGGTGAAGTTGGATGTTTAGAGAATAAGTGTACACAAAACTACATTTCCATTACTTCAATGATTTTGTAGACTGAGCAAGGAGGCTCGGTGAGTAAATTTGTATAGGGGGGTCCAAGAAAAGAAGCAAAAGTTGTCAAACATTCTAGGAATCCTTGCCCCTATCCTCCTCAGCAAAAACGATGTCATGCTTGGCTTCTTCAGTTTCCATGGCTTCCTCGGTAGCTGCATCCAAGTCGTTCTTCCCTGCAGCTCCCGTGTCAAGAATGTCATCCTCCTCCTCCTCAAAGTTTGGCTCTTCTTCGGCCTTATCTAGCATTGCCAAAGTGACAACCGAAATGGTGATAGATCCAAGGTCGAGCTCGAGAAATACCAGCCTCATCATCATGTGATAGAGCTTAAAGACCTTGTGGAAAGCTACAGTATCGAGCTCCTGTCTATCCTCGCGATACTCCACCGAAGCCATGTATTTCTTGACGGCAAGGGCCTCAGCATCTTCAATCCCCTTAAGGAGAATGGATTCGCGCTCAATGGAAGTGGTCTTCTGCTCCTTGGCTTCCTTCTTTAGCCTTTCAATCTCGAGCTAATGCTCCTCGACGCACATATGTTTCGATAGTACCTCGCCTTTTAGCTGATTGATGATGCCAACAGCCTTCTCCACCCTAACCTGACATTCAGTCGTTGCCGCCTCAACATCCTTCACCCTCACAATCTGTTGTTCAGACTACTTCAGGAGGGCGCGAGTCATAGAATTGGCATACAAAAAGGAAAAAATTTCACTAAGTGCCAGAGATAACACCTTAGCAGCAGCACAGTAATGAGATTGGGACTTACCACCATGAGGTAGCGCAGTATGTCGGTATCTTTGCACCCACTTCGGTAGTCCGCTACTCAGCAAGTTAAGAGATCTCATCGGGAAAAGTAGCCTCCTTGCTCTTTTTTAGTTTAGTCCAGAAGTCCATAATGCTTCGGTTCTCCTCAAGGCCTTAACCTGAAGAGTCGGCCCTGGGATGATTGGACCGCATCTCAGAAGATCGGGCCACCTCGGGTTGGTGGGACGACGACCTTTTTTCTTGGTCCTCCTCGACCAAGTTAATGATAGGGACCTCCTCAGCCTTAGTAGGGGTGACGAGCTCAACTACGGGTTCCTAAGAAGAATCACCTTGGGATGCCATCCTCTTCCTCTTCTTCTGCTTCATGTCGGAGAAGAGCCCTTTCATTAAAAGATTAGTCATAATGCCTACAGAAGACGAGTAGAAAGTCAGTCAAGGCAACACAAAGGCGAAGTCATATGAAAAATGGTAACCGCACCCGAAGTGGCGACCTACCCAGAGGACTCAACCTGGCCTTAACTAGCTTCTCCTCAGTCAAGTAATCTTCTAATTTCAGGCCGAGCTCACTAGGTTGTGCATCTTGGCCAGTATTTTCTCACTCATTCGGTCCCTAGTGTCCGTAATGCCTTTCCTCTAGTGTGTTGGGAAAGGCCACCCCCATCATTTGCAAGAAGAAAATATCTCCTTTTCCAAGCCAAGACTTTCTAAGGGAACTCATGGAGGAGTTTGTGTCCAGGCCAGTAGGACATATAATAGCTAAATTTTCCCTTGACTATAGCACTAGAAGGATTCTATTTGATCTGACAAACCAAGCTAAAGGTATTTATGTCTAAAAGGAGACCGGGGTCAAAGAAAAGAGAGAATGTACCAACCAAGGTACGAATTGAGTTCGAGTGAAGCTGGTCGATGGTGACATCAAAAAAATTTAAAGCTTTAGGGATGAATGGGTGAAGTGGAAAGCAGAGCCCGGCCTTCAGGTGCTCCGCGAAGACAACAATTTCTTCCTCATCGTGGTCCCAGGGAAAACCCTACAAAGGAAGGCAATAACCATACCGTTCGGGGATCTTGTACCAAGAAACCAGAGCACTGACCTCCTCGGCAGACATTGTGGAAGGACCAAAGCGGTCTGGTTCTCTAGGACAAGCTATGCGGCGGGAAGATGAGGCTCTTTTATGAGAGACTCACTAGTCTTGAACCAAGGTACCCTCCTCATCCTGACCAAACTCCATTTCCTCTTCACTAAACACTTTACTACTAGACACGATTTAAAGCAAAAGAACGAACTTGAACAAAGAAAGATGACTTACATACGGGAAGAAAACCGAAGACCGACCTGGCGACACCAAAGATAGCGCACGACCTCCAAATAAGAGAACTCAAATAGGACAATGAAAAATGGGTTCCCAAGGGCCCTATTTGTAGCCAGTATGGCTGATTAAGGATGGTCCAGATTGATTTGATCCAACAGTTCCCAGGAGGATAGTCACTCAACTTTCAAGGTCTAATTCGGTTGAGCGCGTGTTTGACATCCATAGATTTTATAGTCCACATGACATCCACACATTCTGAGATGCGATCTAATTCTAAGGTCAAGCCAATTGGGTCAGTCAGGTTTGACCTATAGACCGGACGTCAACCAAGCCAAAGATCGAGCCAAATTCACCTAGACTCGTCATAAACTCCCACACTGAGTTGATCACCTCTAGCATAGGAGTGGGGGGCAATTGATGAGGGGTAATTTGGCCCAACCTATTAGCATGGAGACACGTGGAACGACCAAATGACTAAACGACGACTCAGCATTTCCTACCACCTCAACAGGCCAGGGCAGCTTGGGTACCTCGAGCACCAAGGCCAAGATCGAGGTCCGAGAAGCTTGTGATGGCCCGACCTGCCAAGGTGCCACATAGCCCACTTATAGAAGCTAGCTAGCTATCGCCAACCTTATCGGGATCAAACCGCATGCCTGCGTGCCTTATCCTTACCCCGCCCAGATCGGATGGACTCAATAAGGCTTATCAGCTCACACGAAGTCCATCTCCGTGTGTGAAGGGAACTCCTGGTAACGTGGGCCGGTAATCTTGGAGGTGTTTCGTGAGACCTACAGCAGCTCGCCTATATAAGGGCTTTACTTCCAACCTTAGAAGGTACGCGCAATATTATCTCTCTAGCTCTCTTGTTTACAAAGCCCTTTAGCTCACACAACACTCTTCGCTAACTTAAGCATCGGAGTGACCACACCGAGTAAGCCACCCCACGTCCTCTGGTCATGTTCTCTTGTAGTTTGACTAGCCAATTAAGCAGACTGACATCCGAGCTGCTACCTAGGTAGGAGCAATAAGACCAAGTCGCTTTAAGCATATGGGCAGTTCGAGTACATCTTTATTTATGCCTTGTTGGCGCATAGGAAATTCAAGTTATATCCCTTACCGTGCCTAGTCGCCTCAACTCACATTCACTCAGGGTTACCTCATAACGCGCCTAGCCATTCTAGAAGTTAGGCACCTTGGGAGAACCTACACTTAGAAAAATTTTGTAAAGAAGAAAGTACAATTCTACGCGAGGTGGTCAAAGAAGTTGTATTTCCATTACTTCAAAAAGGTTGTACATCAAAGTTGTACAAAAATGAAAAGCCTACTAGACCGAGTTCGGAGGCTCGGTGAATAATGTTTGGTACAGTGGGGGTCCAAAAAAAGAGGCAAATAAGAAAGATTAAGCATCCTGAGGCTCCTCGCCCCCATCTTCATCCGCAGTAGTGGCGTTATCCTTGGCTTCATCGGTCTCCATGGGCTCCTTGGCAGCAGCAATCGGGTTGTCTTTCCCCACAACTCCCTGGTCAAGATCGCCATCCTCCTCCTCGGAGTTATGGTCCTCATCTGCCTTATCCAGCATGGCCAATCACAGGTAGAGCTCAAGAAACGCCTACCTTGACATCCACTGGCAAAACTTGAAGCCCTTGCAAAACTCTATGGTGCCTAGGGTCTGCCTCTCTTCGCGAAATTCTGGTGAGGAATTGTATTTCTTAACAGCCAACACCTCGACATCTTTGATCCCCTTAAGGAGGATAGCCTCGTGCTCATTAAAGGCAGTCTTCTCCTCCTTAGCTTCTTTCTTCAACTACTCGACCTCTTTCCGCAGTTGGTCTATCTCAAGCGCCTACCTTTCGGATTGCTCGCCCTTCGCTATCACCTCGCCCTCTAACTTGTTGATGGCGCGCATGACCTTCTCCACTCTAACTTGGTATTCTGCCACTGTCGTGACCTATTGCTCGGACTGCTTCAGGAGTGCGTGAACTATGGAGTTGGTCTTCAAAAGGCATAAAATTCACTAAGTACTAGAGATAACATCCAAGTAATGAGATCGGGACATTCCACCATGAGATAGTGTAGCGCCTTCACACCCAATTCATGAGTTCGCTGCTCGGCAAGATGGGAGGCCTCCTTAGGGAAAATATCCTCCTTGCTCTTTTTGAGGCTGGTCCGGAAGTCCATGATGCTTCAGCTCTCCTCGAGGCCCCACCTGAAGAGCCGGCCCTAGGATGGTTGGATCGAGGCTCGGAAGACCAGACCACCTCGGGCTGACGGGGTGGTGACCTCCTTTCTTGGTCCTCCTCGACCAAGTTGATAATTGGGGCCTCCTCGGTCTTAGCAAGGGTGGCGGGCTTAACTGTCGGTTCGCTGGTAAAATCACCTCGGGATGCTATTCTCTTCCTTTTTTTCATATCGGAGAAGAGTCCCTTCATGGAAACATCAGCCCTGATGCCTGTAGAAGACGAGCAGAAAGTCAGTCAAGGCAACATAAAGATGAAGTAATAGGGAAATAGGCGCCCACACCCGAAGTAACAACCTACCCGGACTCAACCCAGCCTTAATGAGCTTCTTCTCGACCAAGTAATCCTCTAATTTTAGGCTGAACTCTGCTAGGTCACGCATCTTTTTTCCGCATTTTTCTATCCATCCGATCCCTAGGGTCCTTAACGCCTTTCCACCAGTGTATTGGGAAAGGCCACCCCCGTCAACAGCAAGAGTAAAGTATCTCCTCTTCCAAGCTGGGACCTTCGAGGGTAACTCATGAAGAAGCTTGTATCCAGGTCAGAAGGACATATAGTAGCTAAACTTGTCCTTGACCGTGGGACTAGTCGGATTTTGTTTTATTTGGGCTACCGAGCTAAAGGTGTGTATATCTAAGGGGATACCAAAGTCATGGAAAAGGGAAATGGTACTAATCAGGGTACGAACCGAGTTTGGGTGAAGTTGATCAATGGCGACGTCAAAGAATTTTAGAGCCTCAACAATAAAAGGGTGAAGTGGAAAGTGAATTCCGGTCCTCAGGTGCTCCATGAGGACAGTTATCTCCTCGTCGTCATGGTCCCAGCGAAATAGTGGTAAGGGAATTTGTACCAAGCAGCTAGAACACGGATCTGCTCAGCGGACATCGTGGAAGGACCAAAGCGGCCTGGTTCCCTAGGCGGGTCACACGATGGGAAGACGAAGCCTTCTTATGATAGTCTTTCTGGTCCTGAGCCGAGGTGGGCACCTCGGCTGGACCCAACTCCAGATCATGAATTGAGGTACCCCCTCGCCCTGATAAAACTCTACCTCCTCGCTAAACAAACTACTACTATGCAACATTAGAACAAAGAAAAAGAACGAACTAGAACAAAGAAAGATGGATTACCTAAAGGAAGAAAATCGAAGACCAACCTCGAAGACCGAAGACAGAAGACCGACCTGGAGACACCGAAGCTAACGCGTGACCTCCAAACGCAAGAGCTCAAAATAGGACAAAGGAAATGGAACCCCAAGTCCCGTATTTATAACTAGTATGACTGATTATGGACGGTTCAAATCGACTTGATCCAATGGCTCCCAAGAGGACAACTATTCGACTTTTGAGGTCAAATTTGGTTGAGTGTGTGTTTGATGTCCGCGGACCTTATAGTTAGCGTGATGTCTGCACATCCCCGAGACACGCTCTAGTTCTAAGGTCGAGCCAGTTGGATCGGTCAAGTTTGACCCATAGACCAAACCTCGGCCAAACCAGAGATTGGGCCAAATCCATTCAGACTCATCATGAACTCCCGTCCCAAGTTGGACACCTCTAGCACAGGAGTGCGGGCAAATGATGAGGGGTGATTTGGCCCGACCTATTAGCATGCAGACATGTGGATCGACCTGATGACTTGACAACAACTCATCGTTCCTTGCCACCTCAACATGTCAGGTCAGCTCAAGTACCTCGGGCACCTCGGCCAAGACCGAGGTTCGAGCAGCTAGTGATGGCCCAACCTATCGAAATGACACTAGGGATGCAAGTCTAGCTGGCCCAAGTTAATAGTTTACACTATTTCGGACTCAGACTTCAGGTTGGGCATATTGAAATTTTGACAAAATCCCAACCCTAACTCGAAAACGTTGCACCCCTAGGTGACACGTAGCCAAATTCTAGAAGCTAGCTAGCCATCTCCGACCCTCCTGGGATTACGCCACACGACCACAAGCCTTATCCTTATCCCACCCAGATCATACAGACTTGATAAGCCTTATCAACTTATACAAAGTCCACCTCTGGGCGCGGAACGAACTCTTGGTAACGTGGCCCGAGGATCTCAAAGGAGTCTCGTAAGACATATGGCAGCTCACCTATATAAGGGCTCCAACCCCAACGCTACAAGGTACACCCAATTATTTGCTCACTAGCCTTCTATCTAACTAATTTTCCTGCTTGAAATCTCCATTCGCTAATTTAAACATCGTAGTGCCAACACTAGGTAAGTCACCCCGTGTTCTTTGATCGTGCTTTCTTACAATTCAACTAGCCAGCTAAGCAAACCGACGTTCGAGCTGTCCACTAGCTAGGAGCGACCAGGTCACACACCATCAATTTATATCATCGATAAAAACAATTATTCTTTGTCATAGTTTTTTTTTCTTCAATATGGTTAGTTAATATAGGATTCAATGAATTAATAGGAGTTAATATCCTATATAAACTTAATAAAAGGGATTTGAATGAAGATAAATGTAGTAGTTCAATTTAGATTTTGTGTTGTCAGAATTAGAGAGGGACCAAATTCAAAAATAGGGGTATTCTAGTTAAGAGTAGGATTCAATGAATGTTAATGAGTTAATACCTTAAATATAAGACTTAATCAAAGGGATTTGTATGAGGAGAAACTGACTATTCAAATTACATTTCTATACTTACAATTAGAGAGGGACCAAAATAAAAAATTAGGATATTTTAGTCAAGCAAAATTTCTACACTTTAATATTGGTATAGATGCTTTGTACACTTACTCAATACTAGTAATTAAGCATATGCGTTGCATGTGAGAATTTTTTTTCATATTAATTACTTGAATTTTAGATATATCATATTTAAGATGGAAATTGAAAATTAACAAAAGTAATAATATGATTAAAAATAAAAAATATTTATTATTCAATTATGACATC
Source organism: Nelumbo nucifera (assembly GCF_000365185.1). The sequence goes on from NW_010729090.1 coordinate 3,702,118, forward strand.
CTGAGTTTCTTTGAAAGGTTGGATCATTGATGTACCATCTAAATAAGAATACAACTTTGCTTTTGGATTAGTTTTAAATTAGGAAAATCATAATCGGAGCCAGCTTTACATTTAAAATTAGGCTACAAGTTGGTCCATAAATCAACAATACTCTTACAACCGGCTCTACATTTTAAATGATAAAAACCCTCCCCATTTCATCGAAGGCTTATGTGGTTGTTGCCAACATGGGACTCTTAATCCATGTTAGACACAACAAAAAGCTTATACTGAAATTGCCCTTTAATGTTAGGTGATTGGAAAATTAAAAAAAGGGTTTTTAGTTTCTCAATCTCCCTCACACTCTCTCACCCACAACCATCTTTATTTGCTCAACGACTATGTGATTTGAAAATAAACAAAAATGGTTGTTAGTTTCTATATTTACGTTCTCTATATCAATTTATCTCATTCTATCTCCACCTATCGTTCTCCCTTAATCTCGCTCATTCTCTTTTTCGATCGATCTCTCATTCTCCCTTAGTTTCTCTTCCGTTCCCTCTCTCGTTTTTTTATTTTCTTATACACTTATATGGTATTAATTAGATCATATGAAAGAACATGAAACCAACATGGTATGCTTTAAAACTTATAATACTAATTTAATAAAAATTCACAAGAAGCTCTTGGCTATGAAAGTTACACCAACTGGAGAACGATAGAGATTGAGGGAGAAGGACATATTGACTGAGAGGGAGAGTAAGGGAGAAGAATGAGAAAGATTGAGGGAGAACCGTAGAGAAAGAGGAGGGGAGGGAGAGAGAGGTTTTGATTTGGCTACAGACCAAAGCTGAGAGAATGGGAGAGACAAAGGAAGCGAGAGATCGAGAGATGACTGTGACAATGAGAGAGAAGAGAGGGAGACTAAGAGACAGAGGGAGTGGGAGAGAAACTGAAAACCTATTTTTGGTATAGGTTTTTTGTTGTGTCCAACATGGACTAAGAGTCTCATGTTGGCAACAACCACATAAGTCTCTGATGACATGGCAGGGGTTTTTATAATTTGAAATGTAGAGTCTGTTGTTAGAGTTTTGTTGGTTTGTAAACCAACCTACAACCTAATTTTAAATGTACAACTAACTTTGACTATAATTTTCCCTTTAAATTATATATTTCATTTACATTATATAAAATATTTTTTACTTATTACACTTAATTTTTGTTTGTCTATGGTTTCATTTGACTCAAATCACTAACCCACCATCTAAAAATAAAAATTGTTTGATTTATAGGTTGACATTAAATTTTGTATTACATTTCCATCATTGATAAAATTATTTCTTATGTATAAAACTTATTTTTGTTCAATATAATGAAATACACAATATTACAGATGTACCCAATATTTTATTTTTTTATAAATATATGACATTAGATATGTGCCCAAAATTTTCTCTATCTTTTTTTATTTTTGTGATTCTTTATATTTTCTATCATTAAAAATCTTTTTATTTGACTATGACATCATTTCATTTCTAGGTAGATTTTGAATTTGGCATTCCATTTTCATCATTAATAAAAATACTTCTTACATTTCATAGTTATTTATTTTAATTTTTTATTATTTAATTGTGGCATTATTTATTAATCTATTTGACCCCAAATGGTCAAATTGCTTACCCACCACCGAGAGGGAAGAAAATGGTTTTGTTTTCAAAATATTTATTTTTATACTATTAAAATTAATATTGTGGATTTAATTATAAGAATTTAATGATGAGAAAAATATATCTTAAATATAGGATTAATTAGAGAGAATAGGAAAATATTTTATTTCCAATTGGTTTTAAATTTTACATTCCATTTCCATCACTAATAAAAACATTTCTTATTTATCATACTTATTATTGTTTAATATGTATGTTAAAAATGTTCCCAATTTTTTTAATTTCTATTTCTTTCATTTTATCTATTTTTTTATTTTATTATTTAATCATGGAAATGTGGATTAACCCATTTGACCCAAAATGATTTAATTTCTTACCACCACTTAGATGAAAACACTATTTTTGCTAGGCAGATTTTAAAAAAGTATAAGCTTTTATGTTATTGGAATTATTAATTTATTTAAGTATGTATTTAATTAATAGAACTTAATGATGAGAATAAACAAAAATGACTTAAATATATGATTCAATGAACATGAATGCAAGTTAATATCTTAAGTGTTGGATTTAATGAGAGAATTGAATGCATTGAATATCTTTAAATTACCTCCTTTCAACTCATTTAATATGAATAACCGATTACTTTATTTGCCCTTATTTTTTATCAATAAATTTAAACATAGAAGGGTAAATTTTGTCCTTAGAAAATTCCAGAAATATTCTTGAGGCCATTCGTGCTTGTTAAACTAGTATAGGTGGATGCATCCTTAATTCTTATTCACCAGTTTGAAGGAATTAGAAAGGGAAGTAAAAAAATGCTTGGACCTACCATTTTGGTGGTTTGCTCCAATTCTAAATATGCAATACATTAACAAAGATGATACTTAACTACATGACCTATCATTTATTAGAGGAGATCATGGGCAAGGCCAAGCTTAGCACATATAAACAGGGTTATAGCTCGGATCTAGACCTTGAGTCAGACCTTGAAGTCTTTGATTTTAAATACAATAATACAATGTGCTAAAAATCTATGATGTTGGAAAGACATGATACCGAAAAGGATTTGACCAATCAAAACCCCTCATGAATTTTGATGAAAACCCACCTAATTGGTTACTACTTTTATGATGCCTATTGAGTGGTTATGATACATATGAACTTAGAAGTCAAGAGTTTCTTTCTATGTTTTCTTCACCGAAAAGCAAGTCTGAAATAGGGCTGCAACTTGGGCTGGCCCAACCTAGCCCAAAATTGTATACAAGTTGGGCTTGGATTTTCAATTCTTGAGTTGGGACCAAACCCAAGACTTCAAGCTTTTTTTATTTTTTAAGCTAGGCCTTGGTCTATCCCTTAGGTAGCCCAAACCCAACCCGAGTCTACCCGATGTTTTCTCTACTCAAATCCAACTTCAGCCCAACTCAACTATACACATTCATACATACATACATATATGCACACATGTACATGAAATTTTAGAGTGGGTTCATTAACCAACCTTAGCCTAGCCTAGGTCAAGCCCAACCTAAGTGAATCAAATTATAGTGTGGGTTGGGCTTGAGTTGAGAAGATCAAGGTTGGCCTCGAGCTTGGTTTAGGATCAGGCCTTAGGCCCTAATCTTAGGTATGGACTTGGGTTGACCATAAATCCAAACCAGCTTGCCCAACTTGCACCCCTATCCTCAAAATCCCAGTTCTAAGATGGGCAAAAAAAGGCCAAAGCAAAGGAACACTACACAAGCACAACCAATAGCTTCAGACTCTCTCTTATAAGAAACTACTCCTACTAAGTGGAGTCTCAGCCTTCTTCCCAATCATTCTCGATCTCATGATTGAAGAAGAAAAAGAAGAAGAAGAAGAAGAAGAAGAAGAAAGGAGTTGAAAGAGAGTAAAGGAGGGGCAATTAATTGTGAGTTAGGTTTGTGTTTCACAATTTCAAAAAGGAGGAGTCCATGGAGGGATAAAACTATCACATATAAAAGGCTATAAATGTTTTACTACCAAAGGGCCTATTTGTGTCAAGTGGGTCTACTAATAATGTATATTTAATTAACTTTGGAGACAATGTATAGTGAAGTAGTTTAGTAAAACTAGAGGATATATTTAAATAATTTAAGCCTTTTTTTTAATTCATTGTGAACTCAAATTGTGAAACCATTCAACCCACTACTAAAAGGGGGTTAGAGTCTTTAAACCTCCAAATTGCTAGGTCTTAAGATACTTGCCAACAAACAATGATAGGACATTACTCTTTTTTAATTCCTCCTCTGTCAATATCTCCCTTTTTTTCCTTTTATTTGTTCATTTCTCTCATTTAATACATTTCAATCTTTGTTATAGCATTTTGATTAAACAATTTCAACCAAAATAGTTAAAATGTGCAACTTCACACTTCCATGCCAGATTTTTAAAGCACTGAGCACAATTGAACAACAACTATGTGTTTAAAAATTGGTTTCTTAATTGAACACATTATCATTAATATAATCTTAAGATAGTATAGCTTGTTTTGTTGACTTTAAACTCTATGGATATGGCAATGTTGCTAATAAAACATTCTTGGATAGTTGCAAAACAAAAGCAAAGTTTTAACATATTCAAATATTATGGTGTCAAAACTAATTAATTGTGGCTTAGTTGGTAGGTCCTCTAGTTGTTTGTAACGGAGTCAAATCCCATTGACACTAGAGTTAAGGGGTTATGGGTTTGGGGATGGGCTACCCCATTTTTGTAGTCCCATAATGCATATGCATGAATTTCGATGATTGGTTACCACCAATGATTAAAGTATCGATATTGGGTATCGTATCAGACCACTCGGATACAGACACAGATACAGATATGGATATGCTTTGGAAGCGTATGGATACGAGAAAAAAAAATGGAAATGATTGGATACGCTAGGAATTCATATAAATTCCACAAATATATTAATACCATTATAGTTAAGGTCAAAATAACCATAATTAATGTATAAATACATAGGAATTGCATATTCTAATGGTATGTGTGAACAAATGTATTACAAATGATATAGCACATAGAAATCATACAACTTTATTGATAATGTATCAATCAAGAGTGGTAGAACATATTATATTTCTTCTTACAAATTAATACATGTACAAAGTTATAATTATATTATTTTCCATTGAAGTTCAAGGCACAAAACATATGCAACTATTATATCTAAATTATTATATCAATTATTTCCTATTTTGCTATTTTTAATTTTTAACATTAAAAAAGTCAATTAAAATTAATTCTCAAATGTTTGGTAAACAATATTTTTATAATTTTAACTTAAAATATTTCATTAATAAAATAATTATTCCATTAATAATATTTTTATTTATATAAAATTTATGAAATAAAATAATGATTTTTTATTATGAAAGTAGATTAGCCGATTTGACAAATTCAATTTATATTATATTCTCAAATATTTGGTAAACAACATTTTTATTTTTGTAAATAATAAAAATACTGCTATTTAATTAAAATTAAAATATTAATTAATAATTTATAAAATTTGAAGATACACATCGAGTTTAAATTTATAAACTTTAAGTATTAGATAATTATTCTACTATTAACATTTTTATTTGAATAAATTTCTTGACATTAAAACCACTTTTTGACATAAATGTAGATTTATAAATTTATTCCATTAGTTTACAAAATAATAATTTTGATTATTATTTTTTTCATCTTTAGTTGAAGTTGTTAAACATAAATATATATTGTTTATTTGGATTACATTTACACGTTTAGATAAAATTTATTTTATTTCATTAATTATCATAAGACATAAGCTAACCTAGTGGTTTAAAGCTGCACTTGAAGTGCATGTGCCAATGCGGAAGCATAAACACAGTCAGTATTGTATTGTATCATATATCACATTACATAAGTTGACATTATATAATAAAATTTAATTTTTATGGCTTGCACCAAAACCAAGGCAAGTATCCATTTTACAATAGTATAGATGTAAATAATTTTCTAAAATAGGATGTGAGTGTCTAGTGGCTACTATTTTATTATTTGTCACCATAATAACCCATAATAAAGATGCAATGTACACTTACTCAACAGAGGTGAATGCATCTAGAGGTGTAAAATGTGTTGTGGTGCTCGTGGCTTGGCACAATGGAATGTAGGTCATGCTAGGCATGGCACAACCATACATGTCATGCTGCCCATGGCCCATGTGTCGGTACGACCTACCAAAGAAACTAGTCATTGGGGGCCCTCCCCCCCTCCAACAACTAATTTTGGCTTTTGGGGGGGTTTACAGAAATACCCCTTAACAATTATAAACATCTTTGTAGGAGTATTTATGTATTTTGGCTTTAGGGGAGAGAAAATGACAACAATGCCCCTCTAACAGTTATATAATAGCTAGTATGGGGGCATTTGGATAAAGTGATAAATGACTTTATAATGACCAAAAATACCTCTCCCAACAAGTAAAAAAAGGCTTTTTTTTATATTTTGGGAAATTGAATTATTTTCAATTTTTATAAATAGCCATATCCCCCACCATTTTCATAACACTAATTTAGCAATTTTCATACTCTCCATCTTTCTCATACAGTCTCATACTCTCACAACTCTCCAATTTAGCAATTCTCAACTTTGCAAAAATGCCACATGATATTATACTTGAGGAAGGCTAAAAAATAATAATTTGTATAAAAGAGTTTTTACAAAATTTTTATGATACAACTAATGAATTTTCGGGTGTTAATTACCTAACTAGTTGTATTTTAGCTAATCAATTATTGTGGTTAGTGAATTTTTGTAAAATATAGAATAAATTCACAATTTAAAAATATTATTGAAATACTAAAAAATACTGGGAAAACATTTATCCACTTTATTGCTTAGTTAAAGTATTAGATCATATGATTAGGAAAGATGGTTTAAATATTTTTCTTGAATCATATTATGAAAATATGAATATTGAAATTAGAAATGAAAACAAAGAAAATTAATAGTTTATTATTTCAAATGTATAATTTATATAACTACAAGAAAAATCTACTTTAGCAACGGACAAAACCATTGCAAAAGGATACCAAAAACCGTTGCTAAAGGATATAGCAACGGTTTAGCCACGGTTTTTTGTTGGTGGCGGATATTGGCGTGGCTAAAACCTATAGCCACGGAGTACATCGTGGCTACAAATATATGTATAACAACGGTTTTAACCGTTGCTAATAAAAAAAATTATTGCAACGGATTTATTTTGTTTCGTTGCTACAAATTGCTATAGCAACGGTTTTAGCCGTGGCTATAGAATGTAGGCTATTGATGAATAAGAAGAAATAGCAATGGTTTTAAGTAAAACCATTGCTAGAAGTATTAACCATTCGTTTGTATTGCCATGGTTTTTTACATTAACGGTTGCTATAAAATTCTTATAGCAATGGTTAGAGTCAAAAACCGATGCTATAGAATGGTCGTCACAAAACAGAACCGCTTCTAAAATTGTTGTTGTATGGAACCTTTAGCAACGGTTTTATCAAACCATTGCTAAAAGTGTAGTTCTCATTTGATTTTTTGATGAATGCCATCACAAAAAAAAAATTAATTTCACATGTTCCTGTATGATAAAAACTTTACAAATTTATACAAAATATTCATAGTAGTCTTTATTCAATACACACTTTTAATACATTTTTTTCATCACCAAAAAAGAAAAGAAAATTAACAAAATTATCCTTATTGCATCTGAACAGTTGATTATATGCACGTGCATCATACTCAAGACCTTCGCTTTGGATCATAAACATCAGTATGTCATGTTCAACAAAAATGAATACATAAGGATTGATATCAATAATTAGATATATAAATTAAATTGTAATGTAAGAGTTTTATATGCATTATACATTACCATTGATTTAACCCATGTGATGTGAGATCCAAATGCATCTCCAAGAAGTTCTTGAGAAGTGTTCATTGGTAAAGGACCTTGAGATGCTACCCTTTGGTGATCTTACTGAAATAGGAGAAAGAGGAGTTAATCTTAGTGGCGGTCAGAAGCAATGTATTCAACTTACTCGTGCATTGTATCAGAATGAAGGCATTTATCTTTTAGATGATTCATTCAGTGCTGTTGATGCACATACTGCTACCAGCCTATTTAATGTAATTTCATATTCTCTTTTCCATGAAATTTATACATTTATGGCTACCATTTGTATTGATATCTGATTTGAATTGTTTCAAGAATATGTAATGGGAGCTCTTTCGGGGAAAACTATCGTACTAGTGACCCACCAAGTTGATTTTCTTCCTACATTTGACTCTATTTTGGTTGGTGGAAATTCAACTCCTGTATTCTTCTTTTATAAATTCGGGAAAAAAAAAAACTTATAATTACCCTTTATTGTGAACCTAAGAGCAAATTCAGGACTAATCAGTTTTTGGCCTCATCTTTTGTTGCCAAAATCCTAGATAACCAAAAAGTGTGTTGTCTTTTGTCTATCAAAGGTGAGAATTTTTATATATGAACAAAAATGTTATTACTATTAATTGAATTGGTAAAAGCGCAATCAACTTGTGCTTTCCAATCAATATGACATAGCCCTACCAATAGGCTTGCCATGATTACGTATAAAGGAATTTTTAGGGAGTATTGGTCAAAATGAGTTCAAGTTACATATCTACTGGAACTACTTTATGAGACAAGGGCTCAAAAAATGCTTTATGTTTCTTTATTGATTTTGATAACTGGCAGTGCAGTGTTGCATAGACTCTTGTAAATGGAAAACATGTCCCTGTCAAACACGCATTGGATTCCAACACTCCACATATACCTGAAGGACACTTCTATGTAACATTTCCTTTTCTTCTACTAGCTTATTTGACATAAATGAACAGATAATGTACAAAATGAGTGCCATTTTTCCTATAAAACATTACTTAGTAACAAAGGTAACATTCTAGACCCCTTTTTTATAGTTATATAATGTTGAAATTCAAATAATATGAACTATTTTAATAGTATATACTTCTCTATAAATATGTCTATAAGTCCATGTTTTCTCATTTTACCAAGTTGGAAATAAGTCAGGTTCCAACTCAATTGTCCAAGTCCATGCAACACTGAAGTAGTATAATCTGATCTTTAGAGTCACTGAAGTTATTTATTTATTTATTTTTTTTTTGAAGAATACAACTTGATTCTCTTAATATGTTAACAGTCCTAAACTGAAGATAATAGAGCAATTCAACAAAACATCCTAAATGAGATCTTTATTCTACTTGGCCAGTATGCAACAGATCCAAAACCAAACCTCAAAAGTAAACACAAAATGACAAGAGATTAAACCTTCTTGAGCAATGCAGCGACAAGGAGATGAAGCTAGCAAATGACCCTTCATGCTTATTCCAACTTAGATGCTAAACTAACCTAATATTATCTCTACTTTACAAATTCAAGAAAAGGAAAGGGGGGACTGATGTTACCAAGGGATTATTCCAATGCAAACAAACTTAAAGAAAATGAACTAAAGCTAATATGGAGCAACAAATTCAATAATGGGAAACTGAACTCAGTATGGATTTATTGGTTATTGATACCCAAACAACTTTAAAAATAAAGGAAATGGTTGACCAAAGCCACTCTTGAGACCAGCATCCAAAGCTAACATTCAGAACACAGATTAATGACCAATTGTGAAACAAGGATCAAACTGAATGATCTGACTGGAGTTCGAAAACCTGTCGTCCCCATCAGTAAACCGACAATTTGTTAAGTGCAAAATTCAGAGACATCCTCATCGAGACAAAAACCAATGGTTAAAGTTAAAGATCCTCAACTTGTCTTCAAGTCTGAAATGCTCAAAAAGAAAACCAGTGACTGACCTGCTCCCCTGAAGGTCAGCTCAGAAGGGGATGAGCTATGCCTCATTATTTTTTCATTTCTTTTAGCATTTTTTTGGGTGTGATTTTGTAGTTCCTGGAGCTGCTTGTCACAAAAATCCATCATTCATGTGTTGCTTTTTCATGGCTTCTCTCCATCCCCCAAACAAAAAAAAAAAATGCAACTGATTGCCAGAAATCACTAAATTGCCAAGTTGTAACTGAGAAGTGACCTAATGTGACTGATTAGTTTAATAAATTGTTTCTGGCTTAACATGTAAGTGGTAATAGTGGTGGAAGGATGTTGTATCTGTACATGAACTGATGTCAAAGCAATTTATGAATGCATTTTGTGAAATAATATCATTTTCCTTTCTTCAGCCTTAATCTCAACTATTTGGGATTCATTCACAAAACAATTCTGTAGCTACATGAATCCTCTCCTGGCAATTTGCTCCATCAAAAGTCATGTTCTGTCAAATTATAATTTCCTAGATTATATGCTACTGTATGGTGTATTTTAAAATGAACCTATCATTTTCACAGTTAATGTCAGATGGGGAAATCCTGCATGCCGCTACTTATCACCAGCTATTGGCCACTAGCAAAGAATTTCTGGACCTTGTCGATGCGCACAAGGAAACTGCAGGTCCTGAAAGGTTGGCTGGGGTAGTTTCTTCCAAGGGACATGAAACTTCTTCTAGAGATATAAAGAAGACGTACCAAAAAACAGTTAAAAGAATCAATACAAGATCAGTCGATTAAGCAAGAAGAGAGAGAAACAGGAGATATGGATTTCAAGCCATACATTTTGTATCTGAGTCAGAACAAGGGATTCTTCAACATTTCTCTTGCAATTCTCACTCACCTCATTTTGTGGCTGGACTGATATCACAGAATTCTTGGATGGCTGCAAATGTTCAAAACCCTCATGTTAGCAGATTGAAACTAATCCTAGTATACTCGACAATTGGATTTTTCTCAGTTTTCATTTTGTTCATCAGATCTCTTGCTATAGTTGCTTTAGGTATCCAGTCACCCAAGTCTTTATTTTCTCAGCTATAGAACTCTCTTTTCCGTGCACCTATGTCCTTTTACGACTCTACACCTCTGGGAAGAATACTGAGCCGGGTAAGCATTTATATCAAAAAGAAATACTGAAATCTATGCTTTAGGGATTTGTCTAACTTAACTTCATGCTTCTTATATAGGTCTCTTCCGATTTAAATATCATCGATCTTGATGTTCCATGTTTACCTTTGGATCTACCATCAATTCATATGCCAATCTAGGAGTACTGGCTGTTGTTACTTGGCAAGTCCTTTTTGTCTCAATACCAATGGTTTATCTGACAATACACCTACAGGTAATAAGATGTGATAGGAGGAATACTTTATAGCAATGGTTTATCTGACAATAGCAGGGCACAAGGCTCCCGCCAATGTGGGATCTGGGGCGGGACAGATGTATACAGCCTTACCCCTGCTCATACAAAGAGTTGTTTCCAAGATTTGAAACCTGGTCACCCAAGTCACAACGGAGCAACCCAACCGTTGCGCCAAGGCCCACCAAGGTCACCCAGAAATTGTATGAAGCAGCGTGTTTCCTATCATACATATAGCTGCCGAACTTGAATTTTTGGGCACTACACTGTGGCTAACTTGGATATGAAACTGGTTCCTGGGGCAAATATTCTTCCCCAATCATACTGTCTCAACAATCTAATATAACCCACCTGGTTTAAGCGTGCAAAGTGCAGGGGCAGGAAGAACTGAAAGCTATCCATACATAAATACATATATAACAGAAGCTCCCCTGTTTCTGCCACATGGAGAGATGATTTGGCAGATCCAAACCAATCACCAAGTAGGGGATCCTCTGGATTAGCCATGTGTTCAATCTTCATGTTACATCAGACCTATACCCCACCCTATTTTGAATTTCCCTGGCAAAATATTGGCTATTCAAAGTTTTAATTTTTACTACAAAAGTTCCCCAAAATAAGGGCTTATTGTGTACATGTGGCAAATATTTTGGGGCTGAAATTTGTCCCATGAGTAGAGCCTGCAAGAGACACATATGGTGCCTTTTTGGTCGTTTAGGGAAGCTCACTAAATGACTCAACTAGCAAACTCACTCACTCCCACAAATATAATTGTTATAGCCTTTTTCATCAACAACTAACTCTTTAGAAGTTAATTTTTAATCCATAGAGGTACTACTATGCTTCTGCAAAAGAGTTAATGCAGATAAATGGCATAACCAAATCTTTGGTAGCAATCATCTAGCAGAATCAATAGCAGGAGCCATGGCAATCAGGGCTTTTGATGAGGAAGAACGCTTCTTCGCTAAGAATCTGGACCTCATTGACACAAATTCTACTCCGTTCTTCCACAACTTTGCAACCACTGAGTGGCTGATTCAACGTTTAGAAATGTTGAGTGCCACTGTTCTTACTGCCTCTGCACTTGCCATGGTGTTGCTTCCTCCAGGAACTTTTGGCTCTAGTGAGCATTTGCTTTCTTCTTTCTGGTGAAGATGGAAATGCAGTAGAGCTCCTGGAGGAAATCCAGGTTTGTAGTTGAAATTGGTTATTTGGGTTCATTTTTTTATTAGTTATGATGCCATTTTATTAAATGAATGAAAGAATGGGTTATATATATAAGTAAAATGGTAGGATAAAAATGGTAGTATCAGAAATGAAGTCATTTAAAGGAACCTAGGAGTATTTTAATATCTCTAAATACCAAAGCATTCAAGGCAATCTAGGTCTGACCTAAATCTAATGAATATAGTTATGCTTGAAAAAGAAGAGTCTAATAGCATACACCATTTATCAATACAGGCCTAATTATAATTAATAGTAAACAGTCAGGAGATTTCTATTTATTTTTCAGTCCAAAACCATCTAACACCATCAAAATAAACAAGCAAAGCAATCAAACTTTCATTTGCCGTTTACAGTAATAACTAAGAAAATTATCATCTAAGCCTTGCCCCAACTATATGGGGTTTAGCTACATGAATCTTATTTTTCCACTCTGTTTTGTTAAGTGCCATATCTGTTCTGTCTGCAGTTCTGCTAACAGCATCTTAAGTTGTTGTTTTGAAACCCAGAAAACCCGATCTTTGTGTATATGAATCTACAAGACAATGATATGCTGATCACTTGATTGTAAATGTCCCTGAAAGTTTGAAACCTAGGTTTAAAATACCAAAATATCAGGCCCTACAATGCAGATTCCAGACTTCTTTTTTTATCATTATGATAGTGGTAGTTACAATTTCTACCATTCTAGTGAAATTTATCACTAAGGTATAAATATTATTAATGGCCAAACCCAAAAGTAACTGAAAACATTCACTAAAAATGAAATATAACTGTAACCAACACATTATTTTCCTGCTTCTCTTTTAATGATTTACTTTCCTGGTTTCCATGTAACAATATGGCATAATGATACCAGACATTTACAGTTCTAAATCTGGTTTCCCCTTTCTCGCTTAGTCAAACCTGGTTCCATCAAATCTGGATGACTGGTCCTCACACACACCACAGCACTTGCAGCCATGCATTGGGAACATCTCCCCATGAATGAAAAATACAAATACAGGAGATGTTCTTGATGTGCAGCTACAAGTGCTGTGAGGTGGGTGTGATGACCAATTCTGTGAGGAGGAAATGTGATTTCGGTTCCATCATCACAACAGGTCTAAAATTGATGCTGGGACACCTCCCAATACCCCAAAGCATCTGTGGAATCTTGCCCATAGGGACAAAACTGACTGAAATAATAGGTGGTTTGCAATCTCCCCCTAGTACTGACAGATACCACACATCAGAGTCTAGTATCATCCTTCTCCAAATCAAATTACTTCTTGTCAAACATTTACCTAGCACAGCTGTGCAAACCACACAAGCCACCTTGGAAGTGATATAAGGAAGCCACACCTTGCAGCTGGGAAAGGCATAGAGAGTCTGCCCCTGTAGGTGCTCGTAGAAAGACTTCACTAAGAATCTTCCCAAGTGGTCAAATTTCCAGATTCTTCAGTCCTCTTGGTTTGCATTAACTTCAGTTCTTGGAATCATGGAAACCAACTCCACCATTTGGTCAACCTCCCAATCATTCTAAATGTAGGGTTCCAAATCCAATCCACTTGGTNGTTCTTGGAATCATGGAAACCAACTCCACCATTTGGTCAACCTCCCAATCATTCTAAATGTAGGGTTCCAAATCCAATCCACTTGGTTGTTTATAAGGTGGTAGCAATCAGCCACTAAAGCATTTCTGTCCCTGGCAATCAGGTAAAGGGATGTGAACAAATCCATAAGTGGCCTATCCAAAAACTGTGTCTCCATCCAAAACCTCACCCGAAGTCCATTCCCAACATTGTATTTTGTACCTGAACTGAAACTGATATAGCTTTTTTCCACCCCTTTCCATAGGGAGCATTGATAGCATTCTCTAGAGCTTCCCAGGTACATGTTTCTTGTGCCATACCTTGCTGCAATGGTTTTTCTCCACAAGCTCTTTCTCTATTCATTGAATTGCCAAAACCACTTTCCAAGCAGATTCACCAACCTTAATTTCCTAATACCCAAGCCTCACCCAGCTTTTGGAAAGAAAAATCTTATCCACTGCACCAGCACCAAATGAATTTTCCCCTTGTCAGTCCAACCTCTACAAAGAAAGTTTCTCATCCTCTTTTCCAGTTTGTCAGCCACTGGAGCTCGAATTGAAAAGAGGGAAAGGAAATAAGTCCCTTAAAGGCTTAAACCTAAATCTCTCAACCAACATGCAGTAATCTAATAAGTACATTTCATAATTTCCTACTGTCTATTATTTGATTTCAAGGGTTCTCAGAGTATCATTTCTACACTATGGCAATATAAAAGTAGTCTGAGGTTCGTGTGAGGACAAAAAAAATCTGTTTTACAAGTACACTATTTAACATAAATTGCTGTTTACTCACAATTTCCATCAATCTAAGTCACAGAAAACCCAACTACAATAAGTTCTCTAATTAGGACATAACTGGATCATGCTAAATTTGGGGAAAAAAAGATCCATGGAACTGAGGTCTAGGGTCAAGGGTCCCTAGACCTCTCCTTTCAATGGTGCCCATATGCCATTATAATTGCAAACGTTCTCATCTTTCCAGGTTACCAGAAAAATATGAAAGGGATAGTAAATTGCAGAAAGATACCAGTATCAGTGATTTTCACTAGTATGGGATTAAATGAAGATGCCAATGCATTATGAACATAATATATATGTTTTATGGCATACAAATTATTGGACACACTAACAGGTGACGATAAAATATACAGATTATAAACAAAGACAAATACCTGCATCCCACATTCTATAGAAATGGTACGAGAAGTGGATTCACCAACTAACATTTTTGAAATCCAATAACCAAGAGCAAATGCAGTATCATGTAGAATAGCCACAGGAACTATTAGAGCAATAATGATCTATTTTTTAATCATTAATGTAATTATACTATGAAGTGAGCATCTTTTGATTACCTCCAATGACAGTTGGCACCAAAACAGCTTGGAAAGTGCTGAGGGCAAGGCCTGCAAAGATGAAACAACTGTTTTTAGGCTTAAACTAGTAGACAAAAGGCAATTATCAATGATCATACCAAACTTGCTTGTAAGAGATAAAGGAAAATTTATATTCCGTTAGGAAGAATGTAAGCACACTCCACATACTGTTTGATGGGGCCCAACTAGGAAATTCTTTACAGTAAAAACTGAATTGGAAGATTTAACAGTTTCTCTTTCTTCCTTTTCTTTCTAGTATAGGCTTGAGCTGACAGAACGGACCATCCATTTACAAAGGATAAGCTTAGTGGACAAAGCCCACAAGAAACAAAACCCAGCTAGCTAGAATTTTAAGCTTGTTCAAAAAAATCCCTACTCAAGGCGGTGCAAATCTGTCACTTGAATCTTAATATTCTTTGCCAGGTGACTCCAAACATGCCCACTAGCTAGAATTTCACTTTTCTCATGTCTGTCGATTTTTTCTCCACCATTACAGTCAGAACACATGCTTGTTATATCAATGAGTCCAGACACATAGAAATACCCTCGTTATCGTACTCTTGTCAACGGGTGTCTGAATCTGCAACCGTTTTATTTGAATAAACAGAAATTGATAATTTGTGATTGCCAGTGACTAACGTTGGACTCCAGCTTCACTGTTGAGTTTATATTTTAGAACGCACAGAACAGCATAATCATCCAGTTCCGATTTGCTGGAACCAGTCTAACACAAGCCTATACTTCCAGTGGAGAACTAGCCCATTGAAACCCCAAATACAAGTCAGATCCATATTCATAAGCCCCTTCTATCCAAAAAACTTACTAGAGTATTTGCTAATCTTTGAATCAGAGAAACTACATCGTGATTCATAAGCTCCTTCCATCCAAAAAACCTACTAGAGTATTTTCTGATCTTTGAACCTAAGCCTGGAGTTCGCTTTAACACTGCCGAATGCAGAGTTGTAATCTGGTCAAAGTGAGCATAAAAAAATGAATAGGACAGAGAGAGAGAGAGGAATACGAACAGAGGAGGGATAGAGAAGAAGAAGAAGAGGGATAGAGAAACTCACCGTTGCTTGAAGAGAGATACACCAGTTGAAGCCCGAGGATTTTCAACTCACCGTCGCTTCACTCCTTGAACACCGACAACCTGAGAAGCACGAACAGAGGGAAAGAGTGAAGCAGAGACGGAAGGAGTGAAGCAGAGAGAGAGAGAGAGGGGGATAGAAAAAGACGCACAAGAAGGAAGGTATGCGCGGGCGATGCTTATTTTCTTTTGTTAGATGATGAAAATTTGTGGAAAAACCCGCGCAAACATGCAGCCACGGTTTCAACAAAAGTAAATATGTATTGCAACGGTTAACCTTATAACCGTCTCAAAAGTAAAGCATGTATTGTAACCGTCCATGAAAGCGTGGCCAAGCTAAATACGAGAATTGAACATATGGACACAACAAAATATTCGGTTGCTATATGTGATTTTTAGCAACCGTTTTTTTTTGTCCGTTGCTGGAAAAATCATTGCTAAACATCATTTTTCTTGTAGTATGAATCTAAAATGATAGGGAATAGGAAATTTGCAACTTGTACAGGTGCAACTTCCACTTTTAAAACAATTAGTCCTGGTAATACAAAAGAAAATGCTTGGTCTCTAATAAGTAGGAGTTCGAAATCTAATGCCACTTCATCAATAAGTTCATTTATTAAACTTAATTTTTATGTATAAGCAAAATTTTCTAGCTTAGGTGATTCATTCAACTCAGGTAAAAATGAATAATTTTGATATTTTAGCCTGATGGAGTGGATATAGACAAAATTATCCAATCCTTGTCGCTATGGCATGTGATCTACTAACCCCTTCGATGTATATAATTCCATCAAAGCGTTGTTTTAATACAAGTACTAGGGTGCTGGACGACAAGAGAAGTTACATGAATGGTGAAAGTTTTGAGATGTGCATATGCTTTAAAGATTGGTTGGATGTTGAAGATAGATTACAAGACAGATGGGGGTGTTATGTTTGTGCCTATAATTCTTTATGGTGACCTGCTTCATATCCACTTTGAATTAATTTGAGAAAAACCCAAAGGCAAAATTTAATAGTGGTTTGTAGTGGAAACGTAAGGCTTGGGCCTCTGGGCCTAAGCCGTAGCCCGTCACAAATCACCATTGGGGGTTGCGCCCTGCAACGGTATGGACCCGATCCATATTCATCTTAAAGTCTTAGTCTTGTGGGATAAGAGTTAGACATTGGGTGTATTAGGGGCTTAGGGTTTTCTGTGAGTGCAACTTTATATTTCTTCTCCATTGCCAACTACATAGTGGATTTATGTTATTTCTTTGCCTGTGAACATATGTAAATCCGTGTGTGTTCTCTGCCCTTGTTTCTCTTTATCTCTACTTTTCCTTTCAATTTGGGTGTTATTCGAATCTATTTTCTTAGGTTTTTTCGCAATAGAGGGCATGACACTACACTTGATGTTTCACTTGAGGCAGATTATCAAAGTCAAGGAGATGGAGGTGGTACAAGTTGAATTTAGAGAAAAATGATGAAGTCAATTTTTTTTGTATACTCAATAATTGTGTAGCATTTTTTTTTAATTTTGTTTTTCAATTTTATTTAAATTATTTATTATTTTTTCAACAATGTAATTTTTTCTTTTCAATTTATAAATATATTGTATTATATTTTTATATTTTATTCCATATTTCATTCTTCCACTGACCATTGTATTGTTTCAATTCAAATGAAATAGTATTCTTATTTCTTATAATTTGTTGTCCACTTTGTATTTTGTTAAGTATTTTTTTATTTCTTTGTTAGATTTTTTTTTCCAATTTGTTTCCAAAGACTCAAAGGAAAGTTAAGTATTTTAGTTTTTACTTAACAAAAAAGTCAAAATGTCAACAAAAAAAAAGTTTGGCTCGGTTCAGCCAAACCTCAAGGCCCAACTTGTAGCCTAGCCCAACACAGTTTGCAATTCACCTGACCCAAGCTTGTGGCACACCCCGATGAAATATCCTAAGGGGGGAGAAGCACGACCTAACATGGGCCATTCCATGTTGGTCCAACACAACTTGATTTACACCTTTAAATGCATTCTTAGTTCTTAGGGGTTTTTACTGTTCAGTCCACCCCCATAAATCTTAGCTCCATCGTACAACTGGGGTAGGTGACAAATCGGAATTGATGCCCTAATATTTATACATTAATGTTTTTTATTTTGGGAGAATGACGATTTAGCCAGGGTTAAAATTTTTATGCCCAAAGTACATTTATGGTAGGTGTCAGAATTGTTGTCAATTCACGGGTGGACATTGATGTATAAAATGGGGGTATATGACATTTTAAATGTTTATAGATCTATAATGAAACTCAGACAATGGGCCTATCCGTAGTTTTCCGTTTTGTTTTTGATTGAAATATATCCACGATTTTAAAGAAATTATAAATAGAAGTATATAAGTGGTCTACTCCAATTTTAATGTAATACATTGATAAAGATGACACCTGATGACAAGATTAAGCATTTATTAAGGGTGATTATTGGCACGACCGGCCGAGCTTAGCACATGTGATAAGGGTTATAGAGTGGGTATAGACCTTGGCTGGGATTTTTGGGTTGTGAATTTAAATACAATAATAAAATGCACAAAAGTAAAAATTGATGATACCGAAAATGCATGATGCAAGAAAGGATTTGGCCAATCAAACCTTCCGGTGGTTTTGATTAAAACCATCTGATTACCACTTTTATGATAATATATTTATATTTTTATGATGTTTAAACTTTATATAATTAAAATAATACACACGTGGGTGTGATATATGCATATAAATGAGATCCAATTCAATCCAACTCCTTTTTAATTTCTTTTTTGGTAAAAAGTGATTTCATTACAAAGAATCCTATCCAAATCCAACCCACCAAAATCCAATTTGATTAGATACAAAGAACAAAAAAATCAGACACCAATTATAACTTGATCCAATCTATTGCCTTTATTTAAAAACTAAAAGTAAAAGAATAAAAGAATGCAAAAAAGGTAGGAGCTTGAAGTGAACCCTGTACCTTTCTTCCCCATTATTTTCTGTATGCTTGCATTCTCATGAATCCCTTGAAGCAGTACTCCACTTGTAGATTTGGTGTCACCTTTCTCAAATCTGAAGTTGTAACAATCAAGTACCAAAACCATTCCCTACATTGTTAGAGTTGTCAGAAAACAACCCACCGATTGCCTCACCACCAAGAAATACAAATAAATAAATGAAAGAAACAAAGTTGAATAAGAAGAAAGGTACCATTCTTACCATTCTTTCTCTAAAATTTAATCTCTGTTGATTGATTTTTCAAAAATTTTAATCTCATCTTCCCATTGTATCAGTTTATTGTTCATCAGAAATCGAATAAGCATATAAAACTGGATTTTGAACTTAAGGCTGTGTTTGGTTGCAGTGTAATTTCATTTGCATTAGTACAATGTGCAAATGAAAAGAATACAAATTCTGTTTCAAATCTTATTTTACTTTATTTGTATTAAAATGATAAATTTTGAAATAAAAATAATCATAATTTGCACTACCATGGTTTCACATCAGTACAAATATATTCGCATTGCAACCAAAAACAGCCTAATAGTCAGATGGTCAAATGACACCTATACAGGTTAGCTGTGGTATGGCTAAATGGACCTCATGTTCATTCTTCTCTGCCCCACCCCCAATTTCTCTGTACCAAAAACGAGCCGATCCAATCCATTGGATAATGACCTAAGTGATTGAACCAATTGACCTGATCGAGTAAATTTGCCTCAACCCGATTTAAAATAGTGGCATTACAAACCCGACCCGGAACATCTCATATAAACGGGTTGGATTGAATTGTTATGGCGTTTCCATTTCGCATAATCGGGTCGGAGTACGTTGGGTCAGACCAGGCTGAACCAAACCCGACCCGGTGACATTTTCTGGTGAATTGTGAGCAAATTCCTTTCTCAATTCTCACCAACAAAACACACTTTACAAAACGTACTCGGTACAGTTTGTCCCATTATACGAAACTTCGTAAAGCAATAAAATAGGCGATTCCTTTTAAACCACCAGGTGACAAACATACAAGCACTATTTCCACGGTTGGATCACCATCTTCATCTACGGACAGAGCAGCCCATATTTCTCACTTTTGTTAAAATGTTGTGGGCCCATGTTTAAATCCGTCCAACCGAAGCGAGAAATTTTAGCGAACAGCGAACATATGCAATTCTTTGATACCTCACCTCCGGATACGATGGGACTCGTGAAAGATACACTAGAGAACAAGATTTAGAGGGAATCCCCCCTTGTCGGTGGGGTTGTCTATCAAGAGTTGCATAATGTCGTTGCTTAGTAGCACTTCTTATCTATTGGTTTATTAGTTTATGAGAAATGTTGACTCATCGACGACATGGATTTCTGTAGACAGATTGGTGGAAGAATCGCATTCGGATTTCGGGCATTCGTTCGGTTCCCTACCGACAAAGACATGGAACGGAAAAAGGAGAAGAGCTTCATTCACAAGTCGCAACCGTGGACAACGTTGACCTCGCCAAGCGCCAAGAGGACGGAGACCACTATCTCAGCCGTCCAATCGTAATCCCCTTGTATCTGTGTGTCACGAGATTGAGGTTTTCTCTCTCTCTCAGAGTCTGTACATCTCTCAAAATTAGATTTACCTTACCGTCCTTTCGATTCTATCAGTCAGTCCTGCGCTGCATATGCAACTCTCTATGGCTATGTGGTGATGATGTAAGATCTGGATGCTCTAGTTGGAGGGTAGTTCGGATGTATATTTGCTTTGTTGGTCCGTTGAATCGCAAAAGAATGACGTTTAGAGGATTCAAAGTGGTTTATCCGGTGTGAGTATTTCGATGTTTAAGTTAGTAATCTAGTATGCGAGTTGAAAATTTATATGCCAGAAGGCTGGTGAGCTGTCGTAGGTTTTACGAAACATTTCTGAAATCCTCGGCCCGTGCTATTAAGAATCCATTTCGTACTCGAAGGTGGACTTCGTATGAACTGATAAGGCTTATCAAATCCGTTTGATCCGGGTGGGATAAGGATAAGGTTCATAGATGTGTGACATGATCTCAGAAAAGATTAAAAACAGCTAAATATCTAACTTTTAAAAATTGATTGTGTCACCTTGGTAGGTTAGGCCATCACAAATTATTCGAACCTCAGTCTTGACCAAAATACCCAAAGGTACCTGAGCTGCCCTCACCTGCTGAAGTGGAGTAGAATACTGAATTGTCATCTAATCAATAGATCACTTCCATGTGTTCGGGTGTTGATAAATCGGATCAAGTTATCACTCATCAGTGGGGTTATCAAAATCTTGAGGGTTTTTTTTTGCCTTCTTGTCTGTAGTACATTGCATGTAAAGCTGACTTTTATTCTAACATATGAGAAATGTTGCCAACTCTAGCTGGGGGCGCAGAATCCAAGATTTGCATAATTGGTTTGTTATTGATTATTTTTTTTGTTAAAAATAAACAAATGCAACTAAACAAGTTCTTGCAACTCCTTGAATTCTTTGCAAATGTGGGGCCCATTAAATGATTTTTTCCCTAATTTAGACATAAAACCGCCTTTTCTAGGGTCGAACAATTCTGTGTGGCGATGCATTGCAAGAGTTGAACTGAGCGTAGTTCTCAGCAACCCTGTGTTCGGTTGTGCTCACTTCTCACTTATTAATTACCTTTAACTTCTATCGGAAGGAAACACACACACGAAGGGTGGTAGTGGGTCCCACTCTACCTTCGTCCCACGTCCAGGCTGTGCGTTGGTACGTCTGCTGAACGCGGCGTTGTCTTGTCCGGGTATGTCAATATGTCATATAAAGGGAGGATATGCGTAATACGCACTGTGCGTATTTAAACCAAAATCCAGATTAAATTAATTAAAACAATATAAAATAAAGTAAACGAATTGCCCAGTTCGGTTGCTTCCATAGTTTCATCTCCTCTGTCTTTCGATCTACAAATCTCGAAAAGTTTTCGTTCTTGTCTGCAACTCTTCTTTCTTTACTTCTCCCTCTCTCTTTCTCTTCTCTGCAGCGCCGTCCGATCTCCGAAAAGCGCATTCAAGGTTACTTTCGATCTCCACCGTCGCTTTTCCTCCAAGATCTACTCCTAGCGTTGCTTCTTTCTCTATTGCTGCCTCGGAGCCTGGTAGACGACAATGGCGGGGAGGAGGGATGTTAACTGATGAATTTGTGTGGCCATGGATCTAGTGAAATGGACGGTGAAGAGTTTGTGACTGAGGGGGTGCAAGGGTTTCAGTCATGGCGGCGGAAGGGTCTCGTAGCTGGATGGAGTCTTACAAGGGTATGTCCTCAGACAACATCAAGGGTTTGGTTCTGGCACTGTCGTCGAGTTTCTTTATAGGTGCGAGCTTCATTGTGAAGAAGAAGGGCTTGAAGAAAGCGGGGGCTACCGGAATTAGGGCAGGTAAAAAAAGTTTATCCTAAAAGAAGTCATGTTTTTAGTTTTTCCAATTTTATTGTATTTGGTTGGACTTGTTGGTCGTGTAATTACTGCAATTTGGGAATCGGATTGATGTAGGTTTTCTTTATTTTAATGGTTCCTGTCTAATCGTTGAAAGGTTTGATTTTGTGGTGAATTTGATGAACTATAATGCATTCTTTTGACGGTGTCTGTGGCATGTAATCTGTCCAGCAAATGCGTTTGCATCCTTGTTTTCTACGCTACTGATTAAAAAATAGAAGATTTGGCTTTTTAGGAGACTACACTTCTACATTTTATGTTTTGGCTGTACAGATCAAGTCAATATTTAACAATTCGCTATGTTATTAATGTGAAAGATGGCGTTTGTTTCCTTGAGTTGTCAGATTTATCAAATTTTGCGTGTGGGGGCGTGTAATAGTCCTGGATCATGGGGGGTTGCGAAGTGCAAAAGAGTGTCCAATTATGGCATTATGTTGCCCATGATAAGATGCGGTGAGAATAGTGGTGCATTATGTTTGCTTCTATATGCAGGGATTGTCTGTGAAGTCAAATATGATTGTGCTAACGGTGGAGGCACTAAGGTGTTCTTCTACCTTGTATTTCTAATTTCTCATATTTAGTCCACACAGCTACTTAGCTAACAAGTTGGTTGAGATCTGACTGAATGTCATTCAACGTTCTGGTTAGAGAGACCATTTTATGATACCATTACCATACAGGCTGGTCAAGCTTGAGTTAGCCCAAGAAAAAAAAGGAAAATCATAAAGTTGTGGTGATACAGCCCAATGATCAAGCATCAGAAGGTTTAGTGCATGAAGTAATAGTATGAGTATAGGGAAAGGGGTGGAATCACAGTAGTGTATATAGTATGGTATCACAATGACAGTGAGTTGTTAGGTGCACTATTGAGTTGGTTATATACATTTAAGCCATTCATTTTCTTAAGTTGGAGTTATATTAACAAGTGAGCTGACCATAGTTGGGATTAAGGTTTAGTTGAGTTTAGTTGATTATTAATTAAGGTACTTAGGTTGTTTCTTAACCAACAAATGCATGAACCTAGGGAGTCTATACGATTAATAACTGTAGGAGAATATTTAGTCTAGGTCTATATATACCTAAGGTATCCAATCTGTATAACACAGTGTTATCGAAGTGTCAACTAGTCAGATGAGGGCCAAACCTACTGCATCACTAACTAGTCGGTTCTTGGTTGTTACTCATGATGTGATTGCCTAGGACAACTAGTTGATTAACAGCTAGTCAACCACAAAGTCATTTTAATGTTTGTTTGTATATCTAATTATTAGAAATAATATAGAATATATCTGTATTTTGTTATATTCATTCTGTTGCTTAAAATATTTGTGATTGAACAGTGTTGGATAATGGCATATAAAATAGAAAAAGGCATAAAATAAAAGGAGGCAGTGGAGGAGCTCTTTTAAGTTTTCTTCCAATCAGTGATATGTTCGTACAGAGTTTTCATGAACAAAGGGCATATCAAATATTCAAGGCTGCACTCTTTCTCTGGAAAACAAAGTCTGTGATCCTAATTTTTTTTTTTGTTTGCAGAACAAAGACTGTAAACTTAATCATAGTTTTCAAGGTGCAAAGGCAAAGATGGGCGACAGAGGGGCACCTAGGCATTGAGTTCTTAAAATAAAAAATATAAATCCCAGGGTAATTTCCTAGGTTTCATAGTAATAAGCACTAATCTTTTAAGTTTTAACTAATAATTACCACAATCCTCATAAAAGAAGTATAAACCCCATATCAAAACAAAGAAAAACAAAGTATCAACATATTTATGAGAAGAAAAACAAGAAGGTAATGAAGATAATGAAGTTCCATTGGTTGTTTTTGTGTTCCAATTGGATACGATCTTCAAGTTATTTCTTACTTTTTAGTTCAGGTTTTAAAGCCTTAAAGGGCTCAAACTATGTTACTGACTTCTGTGTCAATTGAACCCAAACAAATAAGAAAATAATAAAAAGAAACTAGTATAAGAATAATAATATTAATACTATAAACCCATTAACCCACAATATGAATAGTTTAGTCTAATAATATCTATTGCACTATTAGTAATAATATAAAAATATAAAAATATTATGTGGTGTCTTTTTTTTTTTAGAAAAGTTAAGATAAAATTTATTAGATAGAAATTGTAGTTCAAAGGGACCCCCTAAAGAAAACACCTTAGCAGGGGAGCAACCCAATCAAAACAAGGTTACAAATGCCATAAGCTCCTAGAATTCAGCCTAGCCCCGAACTGAGAAGCCTGGAGCCCCTTCGATGCTGACACCCAAGAAATCATCTTTCCAAATGAAATGGATATAAGATCCTCCGGGTCCTTGTAGATGTTATGGAAAAGCCTTTTGTTCCTTTCTGCCCAAATGGTACTGATTACTGCAGCCAGAATGGACATCGACACAGCAGAAGCAAGCTTTGACAACACCTGTAACACCTAGCTCCACAACATCTCCTTCACTGAGGCTGGCATAGCCCAAGTAAGACCCAATGAAGAGAGATAATGTTTCCAAATCCTAGCAGTAATAGGGCAGTGCAGAAACAGATGGCTGTTATCTGCCATTGCTTGACCACACAACACACAGCTCTGATCCTGGAGTTGAATCCCTCTCTTAGATAGATGGGCTTTGGTTAAACACCTATCTAAAGCTGCAGCCTACACCAGGGCATTGATTTTTGAGGGAGAGGTTGGGTTCCAGATTCTGGAAGCATGCATGTCTTCTGAGTTACTTGCCGACAGATGAGTGGCAAAGGACTTGACTGAGAAAAGGCCATCTGTTCTCCAAGTCCAGATCCAACTATCTTCTTTGAGCAGATCCAGGGGCTGGAGAGAGATCAGCTCAAGTAGTTCAACTAGATTTGCGATTTTCCAATCCTGAAAATTCCTTCTATATGAAGGACACCATATTATGTGGTGTCTTATAAATACATATGTAATTTGGGCAAGGTGGCCCTCCAAGAGTCCCTTATTGCCTAGGCATTGCCTTGACAACTATGAAATACCAGCCTTTTTCTTCCGTATGTAGTCTATATTGACTTATGAGATTGCATCAATGCGTTAAATTTAGAAAATATCCTTTTTTATCAGCTAGTTACTTAGTCAATACCTCACATCGAGTAGAGAAGCCAAAATGACTAGTCATTGCTTCATTGCATTGATAACCCTGGTAGAAAGGTGCTGTATCTTGTTGGATACTTCAGTTTTTAATTTAAATTCCATATCAGCACCTTGTTCAACTGTGTCCTTACTGTATTTGGGTAACATAGCTATACCTCAAATTATAGGTGAGAGGATAAAAGTGAAAAGTTGTTTTCTGGTGAGTTTTCTCTAATTTGAGAGTTGAATAATTTATCTCTTGGGGCTCAAGTGATTCCCAGTATTTTAAAAGCAAGGTGCAACTAAAACCCTGTTCGTTTCCTCTTAACTCTTATCTCTTAAGAGGAATCTTTTAACTTTAAGAGAAAAATAGGTGTTCGTTTCCTCTTATCTCATATTTCTTAAAGTGCAATCATACAACTTTTTGTTTTCCAATGATACCCCCAAAAAGACAAACAAAAGCTCTCATATATGGGGTCAAAATGGATATTTGATAATTTTCAGAATTCAGAACAACATTCTTTGCATTTAGAGTTAGAGGAAAGAAAACTTCACCAATACCAATATACCTCTTAATGTAATTATTGTACTTTCAGATGTTAGACTTCAGAGCAAACAAACAGGCCCTAAAATTTAAGTCTATATTTTTAACTAATAATGTTTTTAATATTTTTCATGTTTTTTGATTTTTTAACATCTTCTTGCATTTTTGCGTCTTGCTTCAAAAAGGTGCCCACTTCACCTTGTGCCTCACACCTCGGGCACAAAATGGCCCTTGTGCTTTTTTTTGCGCCTTGCTCTTTTAAAACACTATATATGATAATCTTAAGAGTAGTGTGTTTGACAGTTAACATTTTAAACATGTCTATGCCATGAAATTCTCTTTTGACAATATGCATCTCTATCATTTTGTGTTATAGGGCAAACTTTGGGATAACTTCATGAGGTACATGATCTCGTTCAAAATTAATTCTTGCTTATTTTTTTACAGGAGTTGGAGGCTATTCTTACTTATATGAGCCACTGTGGTGGGCAGGCATGATAACAAGTAAGTTCACCTTATTCTTTATGTTAGATAAATTGCAAATTACAATGGGCCTTTGATAACTTTTAATTATGGTAGAAGGAATTTTTTTAATTATTAGTTATTAGAGATTATGAAGGGGCAATAATTTGGTGCATTGTTAAAATCTCAGGCTCACACACCCAAGATATAAATAGTTTTGTATTGTTAAGTCCTTTAGTTTGCTGGACTAGGAGCAGGTTATTAAGATACTCCCAATCATAGCTTAAGAAAATAATAATAAATAAGAAAAATGGCTTTCTTATAAGCCCAGTCAGTCCTATTGGTGGGCTGAAACTTTTTAGTAAAGAAAAGGGCCTACAGTCCTGTTTAGTGAACAACAGGCCCCAAGTTAATTGGGCTTGTCTGTAATGCAATAAGCATTTAATGGGCCTGCAATAGAGCCCATTTAATGGGACAACATGCCCTAAAAGAATTAAATTTATATTAATTATTTTTCTTGTGAGGTGTCCCACTTATTTATAAGGGAATGCCACTTGTCCTATTCTAACAAGAGGGCTATTTTCCCTCCTTTAACCACTTGAGGGGGGGGGGGGGGTGTGGCATATGTCACCCTAGGAGAGAGATGTGAAAAAAACCCAGTTATTGGTCTAGTTGGGTGAATTATATTATGTGAGAAATTATACTAAAAAATTTACCACTAACATGTATATAATTCTTGTATTGTACATTTTGATATTTCTTTTGAGAAAATAAGTGATGATTTTTAAACTAATGCTCATTCCATCTGTGCTGTTCTGTCATATTGCCTAGTTGTGTTTATAAAACTGCGATGTGATTGAGGTTTGAGAAGCAACTAAATAGGTTTCCTAAAGAAACAAACACAAAGATAAGGAAAGGTATATAAAAGTAAAAATAAGAAATGGAACAAGGGAGAATGTAATTGAAGGAGACTCCAAGATTGTTATGGGTTGGTTAACAGATCTGAACTCAGTCATTTGGTGCTACATTAACCTCTCAAAGAAGGCCAGCTGGTTATTAAGAAATATGAATGTTAGTGTTGGGTTGGTAGTCTGCAAATTCTGTGGCAGATTATCTTGCTAAACAAGGGTTTTTAAAGGAACATTTGTACTTGGCTACCTTGTAATCCTTATCTATAGTGCTATGTGGTTTTCATGGGAGGTCGCACCTCGTGCCTCTCAATGGATGCTTGTAACAGTTTTCATATTTTCTTAATAAATTCCTCTTCAATTATCAAAAAAAAAAAATGGAACAAGGGAGAATGGTGAGAAAAGGGAAATAAGTTTGAAATCATTCCATCTATAGGTATTAGGTGAAGGGTGTTTGGTATTCTTCAAATTAGGGAAAGGTTGTATAAGGTCCATAATGTTTATAAAGGAGAACGATGAGAAATGGCTTCAAATACAACTCTTGTAAGAGTCATGTTGCTATGTCAGAGTTGGATTTGGGGCCTAGTCTCCTGGTTCTCTCTCTTAATTTTGTCTTATTGTGCCCAGTTTTGTTCTCATTTTTTTGATCAATAACTGCATGATTTCATTTATATTTTTTTGATAGGAAACGGTAACTTTCATTGTTAATAATAGTTAAAGGTTGCAACTGTCACCATCCAAAAGGCCACATGGAAAACCCTTAGACAAAGTCAGTCTTACAAACAAGCCCAGAACAACTCCTGCCTATGGTTTCATTGTTTCAATGGATAGATCATGAATTTGTTAATATTTAAAAAAAAAGGTAGAATAGTACAAAGAGATACAACAGAGAAGTAATGAGAGATAAAACCTCCTACCTTTCCCCAACACAAAGCCTCTCTCTTAAGTTGTGCCCAGAAAATAGTCTCTTGCCCCACCCCTTGTTTGGCTAGCAAAAGATTTAGCACTTCCTTACACCAACTCAAAATTACTTCCATGCCTCTTGTTAGTCAACTGAATTTCTTCTTTCATTATTGTATATCAACATCTTCATTTCCTCACTTTGTAGCCAATTTATAACCAACTGTTAGTCCCCTTCCACATTTAATTTCCTAATGTTCAATGTTCGCCCTTTGTATGCCTTCCATCAATGCCAAAACTTCTGCTCTAAGAGAGTCCCCCCCTCTGCCTGTCCTGAGTTTAAGAGCAATTATTTTTCTCTCTTCATCCCCCAGAACACCTCCAATTCCTGATAGTCCAGGGTTTCCAATGCTACTACAGTTAAGTTTGATGAACCCTCTTTTTGGTGGAGACGAAATGTGATTAATGATAATCTTGTTTGGAGCAGAAGCTGCCACTCCCGTCCAGTTTTTAAGAATATCATCAGTTGAAATACTTCTACCAGCCGTGGAAAATACTTCTACCAGCTGGGGTACCATTTCTGGTTTCACCCTTACCAACTTTACATTTGCAGCATGGAGGTTGGAGACATCCAATAGTTCCATTTCTCCTCCACAGAATTTTGTGGTCTTAGAGAAAACTTCTTCCAACAAGGCATGGAAGGGTAAATCCAGGATTCTCAGGTTAGTACTTACTGTTGGTTCCAGCCTTCCAGGACCTTTTCATTGCTTGAATAGGTCCATCTATGTAACGTGGCCATACCTTGCTTAGTATTCATTGAAATATCAGCAAACTCTGGCAGATTTTGTGGAAGTACAAGCAGAGCCTTGTTGCCTTCAAAAGGTAAAATCTCCATTTTACCTGTAACCGTTAGCACCCCTTTTAACTCTTTTGCCACACTCCTTTAGAGCCATTGGTCCATATTTTTGGCTTCTCTATCCTTGTAACACAATGAGTGTCCCCTCCAGGCTCCAGCACAGTCATTTTCTTTAACCTTCTCGGATTAATAAGTGACCTTTGTGCCAGTTCCTTTTCTTCTCTTTTCTCAACTGCAGTTTTTTGTGTTACAACGTTAATCTTGGAGTATTCCTGTATGGCCTTTGCTACAAGTATCCACCCTGAGGCTTCTCTTTCTTCCAGAAAACAAGTAAATTGTTTCAAGCCTTCCCCATAATACTTGTACACCCCAATAAATTTATAAATCAACCTTTTATATTTTCTTTTCGCTCTGCAAAATATTTCCTGCCCTCTTCGATATGGCAGTGCTTCCGGTCCTGTCCTGGTTCTGCTCTTTTCGCTCCTTCCAGTATATTCTGAAACCATGCAATAGCTCTTCCTGCTAGTATCAGTGAGGCTTTTCTTCTGCTGATGCAGAACTTACTTCGTCCATTGGTGGAAATGAAGATTTGTTTTTGCAAATTCTAAGACATTTTAGAGTATATTGCCCTTACCAATGCCAAAGATCATCTATTTCTTGGCTAGGACCTCTTTGAAGATTGTCACAGGCTAGTGGAATCTCTAGGAGCCTCTTGGGCTCTATGCATGAATAACCTGTTTTCTCAGGGAAGGTCCAAAATGCATCCCTGCTTCTGTTTACTTCTTTTTGGTTTGCATCACTTCTAAAGAAGTATTCTTCTCCCAAGTTGTGTTCTCATTTTTTTTTACCATGAGTTGAGAAACTTTTTTTAGTATTCTATCTTCTCCACTATTAATGTTTACATTTGCTGATAAAAAAGGTTCAGTTTTAATTTATAAGGAAATAACTTTGAATAGGTACATCTGATGTGTTCATTAGGTGATTAACTTGATCATGGGCATTCCCTGGTTGGCGTTTTGCAATTGACCTTGGTGTACCATCTTCCTTGGGCACTTCCTAGGCAATGGAAGATTGAAATGGCCTATACTGTGTTGACTATCATTGTTTACTTAATATATCTGGTCAACTATTTTAATATGAGGAACATTATGGCTTATACATGAATGTGGTCATTGTCTGAACTGTTCCAATCATCAAGGGCTTGTTTTTGAGGGGACCATTTCAGTCAACCATATGAATTACATTTAGCGTAAAAGAATTTGAGGTAGAAATGATGCGAATTCTAACGAGGTGCTTGTTATTGCAACAGTGATTGTTGGGGAAATTGCTAATTTTGCAGCTTATGCATTTGCTCCAGCTATTTTGGTCACCCCTCTTGGTGCACTCAGCATTATTATCAGGCATGTCTTCAAGTCATTTTCCCCCTCCTGTTTCTCTTTTATAGGTTCTGAATATCCATATTGCTTTTCAGTGCTGCACTTGCACATATTATTTTACGGGAGAGGCTACATGTTTTTGGTATCCTTGGTTGTGTTTTATGTGTTGTGGGATCAACAACAATTGTCCTACATGCTCCTCAAGAACGTCAGATTGAGTCTGTAAAGGAAGTATGGGATCTTGCTACAGAGCCAGGTATTGGGCCCAATACAAACATTACATGTTTGGCACCTGTTGTATGTTTTTTTGTCCTTTCCCTTGTTTTTGATAAATATTTTGTCCTTTCCTTTTATCAGATTTTAACACATTGATCCATGTCTTATGCAGCTTTTCTTTTGTATGCTGCTTTGGTGATCACAGCAGTTTTTATACTCATATTCCATTTTATTCCAGAATATGGTCAGACACATATAATGGTCTATATTGGGGTTTGCTCACTTGTTGGTTCTCTGTCGGTATGTATAGGAATTGGTCTGTTCTTTTGTTGTTATTTCCTTACTCTTTCTGGTTTATTGTTGTTACCTTTTTTGGTATTTGATATGCTCTGACAGGTTATGAGTGTCAAAGCACTGGGAATTGCTTTGAAGTTAACATTCTCAGGAATGAATCAGTTAATATATCCTCAAACATGGGCCTTCACCTTAGTTGTAATTACTTGTGTAATTACTCAAATGAACTACTTGAACAAGGTAATGGTTTACCTTTTTGTTCTTTTTTATTTTGTTTTTCCATAATAATAGCTTTTCTTCAGCTTTTGTAAATGATATGAGCAGGTACCATACATCCAATGTGATGTATATTTCCTTATTTGAATAAGTTGACCCTTTTCAAGGTCTTTAAAGAAGGCATTGACTGCTTGTAATTTTTGTGTTTTTTATTAGTTGCTCATAATTAATGCTTACAGTAAATGGTTATATTATTTCACAATGTTTAACTAGTACGTGCTATATATATGCTTAGGTTATATCTATTAGGGGCCGTCTGGTAACAACTGAAGTGTCTGAAGTGAATGATTTATTGTCTTGTCTTTTATGTATACTATAATTAAATAATAAAATATTTGAGGATAAAGTACTCAAACCCAATTTCACCTTCAGCCATAAAGAGCTCACAATATCCTTTATAGCTTATGGCAAAGTAACAAGTCATTTCAGTTCAGCCCTTTCATCTGTTACCAGAAGGGTCCTTGGTAAACCACTGAATTAATTTATCATGTAGACATTTTTTCCTGATAGGTTACATTCGTAACGTATATTCTTTTTTTTTTTTTTTTTATAAGCAACCTTAATAGCTTATGTTAAAAGGGAAAGCAATAAGCGATTCAGTTTAGCCATTTCAGCTGTTATCAGAAAACCCCTTGGTAAATAACCTTTACCAATTTCTGTTTGTGCAATTTATAATTTCTGATTGGCAGGGAGCACACATAGATGTAATTTTAAATGTTAATGATTCCTGTATGGCCTTGTTCACGTCTCGGTAAGTCATTTACCTGGGAAACACTTGCTTGGGTAAGTGCATTTACCAGTGTTCCTTTTTTTCCCAAGGTAAAGTTGTACAATGACTGTTATATCCAAAAAACGTGACATTATTGAAGGGACAATATTGTCCCATAGCAATTTTCTATGGGGATGGGTAAGTGATTTACCCAAGTCTCATGAGGGTATTACTTGCTTGGGTAAATGATCCGCTCGGGAATTGTTCTATTCCATGGGACCCACTAATACCGAAATATGAATGCAGGTTTATTTCTTTTCCATGGGACCCACCAACTTAACCCCACCCTCACTTCTTGGAAAACGAATGAGGTCTATACGTGATGGATGCATTGTGCTTTGTAAACTAGTCATATTTGTTATATATGATTCTTATGCTTATTGTTTATGGCCTGGTCTAAGTGTTATTCTTTTCACTTGGATTTGGAAGTGCAAAGTAGTTCTTTTATTGTGCTGACTTAGTGTTAATTATTATTCTTGGGTTTGAACCTGATTTTAGGGGTCTTTGATTTTATTTATTAGCTATTGATGTGTCTTTTCATTTTTTTTTCCTTATCTTGAGTGATTTCTTATTATAAAAAATGGATTTTCATGTAAATGGTTGGTTTGGTTTGTAATATTTATTTTAATGCTTCCTTAAGTTCTATAGGCACCTGTTGTTTCAACATAGAAGGGGAAAGGAGTTTTTGTTCACAAGTATTTTGGCTATATTTTCCATCCTTGTATGGGAAATTGTTTTTCTATTTGGGGTTGGGGGTGGTTTGGTAATTGTCAGACTTTTGCATAATCATTTTTTTGCTAAGGGGGTGTGACCTCTACTAGTCAAGAAAGTACATAATATAAAAGAGTAAACTACGTTCTGCCAAAGGACTACCGACATGCATTAATTTTGGTGAAAGTAGAAGCCTCTAAATGAGGAAGTCGAAGACCAAAGAACATGTGGTACGAAGTGGCAAGATGGTGGGATAGGACTCATGTAGCCAATCCCAAATAATTGGGAGTAAGGCTGAGTTGAGTTGAGTACTAATTTCTATCATTATAGACAGGGATATCTGTTTTTTTTTTTTTTTTTTTTTTTTTTTTCACAGAGAATGTACCTAGTTCATAATAGGTGAAATTGTTGCATCTTATCTAAAGAGAAGTGATTGTTCTCTGCATCTTTTCCATGCATATTTTATGACATTGCATGTCTTTTAAACTATTTAAAAGACAGTTTCTTTACTCTAATCAATTTGTGGCTTGTCAAAACTCATTGGGTGTATTGAGAGGGGGAACTAATGGACCAAATTGAGAAGTTGGATTTGAAAGAATCTCAAAAGGATTTTCTGGAGGATAAAGATGTCTTGGAGACAGAAATCGAGGTATAAGTGGGTCAAAGAAGGTGATGCTACCACAAAATTCTTTCATGCAGTGGCTAATGGAAAGCACATGAAGAAATTTGTGGCTAGTATGAAGGTAGATGGAGTTGTCATGAACAAGCAGGAGGATATCACCAAGATCATTGTGGATCACTTCAAGTCCATTTATAGAAGGCCCTTGGCTGAAAAGCCTTTGGTGGAAGGTTTGAACTGGCCCAATTTGAGTAGGGAATCTAAAGAAGAACTGGAAAGGAAATTCGAGCTGAAGGAGATTAAAGAGGCTGTTTCTTCTATGGATAAGTTGAAGGCCCCTGGGCTGGACAGTTTTATAGTGGCATTCTATCAAGACTGTTGGGATATATTGAAAGGAGAAATAATGGATACTTTAAATGGGCTTTTTAATAAGGGGATCATTAATCCAAGACTAAATGCTACCTTCTTAATTTTGGTTGCTAAAAAGCATGGAGCTAATCACCCTAAAGACTCCAGACCCATCGGATTGGTGCATAACATCATCTATAAAATCATTATGAAAGCCTAGTCGATTTCTTGTTGTGGATTAAGGTCCTTCCAACACCACACCTAATCAAGGAGCCCTTGTTCAAGGTTGGTAGATTATAGACCAAACCAAGGTTCAAAGTATTGGAAACTCAAGGTGTATTGGAAAGGCAATTTTAAGAGACGTATCAAGATACTCTTTGGATACGTATGGATACAAGTGAAAAATCAAGATATGCATAAATATGCTAGGAAATTCAAATAGATCCTAAAGAAATATATTACTAACAATAATTACAAGTTTTATATGATTCTAAATAAGTCATTTAAATGTAAAAAAACCATAATTTTATGATTTATATAAAGTGTAAGATGTTGGGACACAATTAGTAACCGTTGAAAAATGATGGAATAACTAAAATGTGAGAAGAACAAAAGAAAAACTAAAATGTGAATGTGTATATATCAATTTTCAAATAACCAATATAATTTACCTTAATATTTATTAGTATATAAAATTTAATAATCAATTCTAGCATTTATTAATAAACACCCACTAAGAAAAGAGAATATTTACTTAAAAATAAAAATGCATATAATCATGACAAGCAAGTGGGTTCGGCTTGTTGGTGAACTTATGGCCGTTAAAATCTAGTGACCAAGGTTCAAGTCTTGCTATTGCCTAAAGTTTGTAGTTTTTATACTAACAAAATGAAATTAATGAGAGAGAGGATCATTAATTAACGGAATTAATGAGAGAATTTGAATTAGGTGCTAAATTTCAAATTCAAATTTAAAATTGTCTTAAGTTATTGGAGTAATTAACTAATTAATGAAAGAGAAGTTAGACTTATATATAGGAGTAATTAACCAAATTAATGATGGAGAATTCAGTATTAAATATAGATTAAAAAGGGGACCCGAAACGATCAAGTGTATCGGATTGTTTTGGGTCTGTATCGATACAGATCCAAAACAGCCCGATACAGGCTCGTATCTGTGCTATATATACGAAAAGAAACATCACAAATGATTTTCACACGTTCCGTGTATCGGGTTCTTGTTGGAATGATATGTATTGGCCAATACGGCCCGATACGTTGCGATATTTTGAACCTTGGACCAAACTTTTATAGCAAATGAATGTGTGATCTTTAAGCTAGAGAGAGAAATTTATGATTTGGTGGATTGGTCTTTTCTAATGGAAGTTCTGAGGAGATGTGGGTTTGGGGATAGGTGGTGTAAATTGATTTCAGGATGTATTTACACATGTCATTACTCAGTGTGAATGGAACGGTGGAGGACTCAGGCAAGGTGATCTCTTATTTCCTTTCCTTTTTACACTCTTGGTAGTCACCCATTTACAGTAGACGATATCATTCTTTTTTATGATGGGAATGATGTATTCTCAGTTAGGAACCTGAGGCCAGTTATACAACCTTTGAAAGAATTTCCAATCTCAAGGTCAATTTTGAAAAGAGTTGTTTAATCGGGGTGAATGTGGAGTAGCGGGAGGTAGAAGACTTTGCTATCATTGTAGGTTGTAAGGTATCTTCTTGGCCATTAAAATACTTGGAACTTCCTTTAAGTTCTAATTCAAGAGAGCATAGCTTTTGGGCCCTAGTTATATAAAGATTTTCTACAAAGTTGGCATTGTGGAAGAGCAATTACATTTACCTAGGAGGCAGAATCACCTATTCACCTTAATAAAGTCCACTCTAGCCAGCCTTCCATTTCCTCTCGATCTTCAAGATTCCTAGGAGGGTGGGAAAAGGGTTGGAAAAGATAATAAGAGACTTTCTTTGGGAACTAGGGGGGGGATAAAAGGGATCATTTGGTAAATTGGAAGGTCTACAAGAGTAGAAAACAGGGAGGCCCAGGAATAGGGAGCTTAGACAAGAGGAATTTGGCCTTGCTTGGGAAATGGTTATGGAGATTTCTGATGGATAGGGGAGAAGTTGTGGCATAAGGCAATTCTAAGCATTTACAGATAGATGGACAATGGGTGGGATGTTGGAGTGTTTGCCAGGGCAACTCAAGCTTCCAAGTTTCCTCTCTTGTACCAGGTATGTTGTTTGTTCTGGTAACCATGTAAAATTTTGGCAACATATTTTGGATAGGACAATCACCTTTGAAAGACCAATTTCCATTGTTGTATGCTCCATCTTCTTTCAAAGAGGAATTGGTGTTAAAATTCATTGCATCTTCATATTCGCATTCTGGTTTTGATTGGGGCTTGGGTTTTGGTTGAGGTATAAGGGGCTCTGAACTTCCAAATGTACTTAGACTCCTTCAAATTCTTGGAGGGGTGTTTTTGAATCCCTTGAACCTGACTCTAGGATTTGGACTCCATCCTCCTCTTGGTCTTGTGCATCCTTCTGTGAGGTTCTCTCACACTCATCTGTAACCACCCATCCTTTCCCTGTGAAAGAGATTTGGTGTAGACCAATCCTTTTGAGAGTTGGGCATTCTGTTGGGAATCTTTCCATGAGAAAATTAACGCTTGTGACCTACAGAAAAGGGGACCTAAGTTTTTACCTTTCTCTTTCTTGGTGCTTACTTTGCAAAGCTAATGGTGAGACATGCTATCACTTGTTTAGTATCCTGTCATTTTGTTCCTTGCATTTGGAATTGGTTTCTATTTTTTTGGTTACAGGTGGTCAAATCCTTCTAGTTTGTTAGATCTCTTTGCACTTTCTATTTTCAGGTGGCCAAGGGAGAGGGGGAGAATTTTGTGGAAATGTACTGGAAGAGCAACACTATGGATAGTTTGGGAGGAAAGGAACACTCAAATTTTCAGAGAAAAAGAAAGAGCTCAAGAAGCAATAATAGTGTATCACTATCAGAGTGGCTCATTGGGCCAAATCTTTAAAGAGCGTCTCAATTGTTTTGGTAGAGAACATTATGAGGAAATGGAGAGAGGTGGTGGGCACTTCTACAAAAAAAGAATCTGACTTACAAATTCTGGACTCCCCCAAATGAAGTTTTGATCAAGCTCAACTTCGATGGCAGTAGTAGGGGAAATCCAGGACCTTCAGGGATTGAATCCATTTTTAGGGATGAGAGAGGGATTATGATGATTATTTTCAGCACCTATTAGAGTAGGAGATTCTTTAAGTGTGGAGGTCATGGATGTTATGGAAGGGGGTACAAAGAGCAAGAGTGATGAACATAAATAAGCTAATTATTGAGGGAGACTCTAAATTGGTGGTGGAGTGGTTGAAAATTGAGGAGGCAACCCTATAGCAGTATAGAAATGAGATAAAAAGTTCCTATGACAGGCTAGAGAGATGGAAGTGAGACTTCAATGGGTTCAAAAGACAGCCAACAGCATGGCTGATGAACTAGCCAAGCAAGGGGGGGTGGGGAGAGGGAGCAAATCTTTTGGGCACAATTGTAAAGGAAGTTGTATGGGGAGATAAAAACTTGTTATCTCTCCCACTAATGCTTGTAATACGTGTTTATTAATTTGCATTAATAAAATGCCAAGTTATTTATCAATAAAAGAAAGTCTTGGAGACCTAAAGGTACCTGGACTGGAAAATGGGCATTTTTTTTATACTTAATCTGAAAATGCGCATTTCTACATATGGCTAAATTGCCATTATGAAGTTAGGCAGTTGTTTTTTATGTTACTAAAACAAAACCTGGACCATAAAGTATTGAAGTGACCATATTGTTAAATTTTCCATATTTCGTTTATCAAAAAAAAATCCATATTTTGTTCAGCTCTGATATTCAAAACATGGTCAGGTGGAGTACTACTTTGAGTGCCTAATGCTGCTTTTTAGACATGTTGTATGCACATGTGTTTTCGGTGGTTGAATCCTCTAAATGACCCTTATTTTATGGCAGGCCCTTGATACATTCAACACAGCAGTTGTATCACCTATTTACTATGTCATGTTTACGTCATTAACCATTTTGGCCAGCGTGATCATGTTTAAGGTAATTCTTTCTGCTAATTCACGTGCATCAGCATTCAATGCTACTTGCTTTGCTGTGATGTAATACTTCAAATGCTCAATGGATTAACTGAGTTTAATGGTAAATCTACAAAACAATATAGTTTCTTCTGGTCTGCAACAGTTGCAAGAGATATGTAGTAACATAGCAGCAGATGGCATATGGTGCACTTATTTGTGGCAACTCATAACTTGATTGTTTCTGGTTGTAACTTTGGATCCCCTACCCAGTGTTTTTTCTCCCCCTGTCCCTCCTATTCACTCTCTA
Source organism: Nelumbo nucifera (assembly GCF_000365185.1). The sequence goes on from NW_010729090.1 coordinate 3,740,524, forward strand.
TGTGGTGGATTTGCTTTACTTATATATATATATATATATATATATACATAAAGAAAACACAAAACGTGACATTTTCAGCAACCTGTTGCTTAAAAGGCTAAAGCAGAATAACCAAACAATTCTATTTGAAAACAGGATTTAGCCAGACAATCATGATGCCTAGATACAGGGATATGACTCTATATTTCCTAAAATTTTTGGTAATAGATTCAGGTATGGGTATCTTATATTATATGCTTATATCCAATGTTCAGTGAATCGGACCGGGCATAGAACCGGAGAAGGGAGAGGTTCATGGGTTAGAGGTTCGACTGAGGTCAAACTGGAGGTCGAACCATGATGACCTGGCATATACATAATTCCATATATATACTACAGGTCATATGAATACTATATAATATATTTTACAACTTTTAATGTACTTAAATATGGTGGATGGATGGTAAGCTTTTTAATTTTTAAAACAAATGACTAGGGTTCAATCCTTTTAACTTACATTTTCTTTAAAATACATGCATAATAATGCAATATGTATAATAAATAGTCATTAAATAGTATAAGAGGTTGATTAGTGGTAATTCTTGTTAACAACATTTTAAAATTTCACTTATGTATGAACCCGGGCGGTTTCATGAAACCGGGACCAGTTCACCGGTTTTCTGGTTCAATTGGCTGATCAGCCGGTTTTCAGCGTGTTTTGAGCAAGTCCAATTATTGGGGGATGATCGAGTCAGGGTCTCGAGTCACGGTTCAACCTGTTCAACCGGCTGGTCCGGTCTGGTTTTCTAAACACTGCTTATATCATAATCTTGTGTTTATATCCAGTTTTTGAAGTTAATGCTATTCTTCAAGATTTATGTCTTGCAAAATTTAATTACATTTTTAATATGTGAAGATAATTTTATAGTATAATTTGTTAAAATATGCGACTTTCCATATTTTTCAAGTGTTAATTCTATAGAGCATCTCTATCTATGCTTATCTGGAATTGCATCTGATAAGTATTGGGTACAATTTGGTATGCTAGCTAGGCATGTTCAAGTATCTGGATATCATAGCGGACAACTTTTCCCAAACTTAACAAACAATAGTCCACCATCCACAAATACCTTAAGATAGGACTATTGATGGACTGGGTTTGGGTTCGGTCCAACCCGAATTGAATTGGACCAAAACCTGGTTCATTGACAGCCCTACCTTAAAACATACTCCATATCTTCCAACTTTATTGGTCAAAATTTAGCACGTGCATAACATAGGACAAATAAGTTCCAGGAAATTGCAAATAGATCTATCTCACTTGCATTTAAAACACAACTCTAAAAAGTAAAAACACCCTGTATTGGGTAATGGCTTTTTTGTTAAAAAGGCCCCACATGCCTTCCAAGTTAATATTCTTTAAAGATTGATAAAAAACTAATATTCTTTAAACATAACATCTGCTCACATATCGAACCTTGATTATTCAAACATGCATCACATACATGATACATTACAAAATTGAGGCCAAACTCCAAACAAAATGAATTATACCTAAGAAAAAGAAAAGTAAAGAATAATTTATGAAGTTCTGAGTTCTCAGTTTGGGCTCTTGTTCTTCAATCAGCTTAGGTGAAATTTTGGTCCGTGGTTCATATTCTCTTTATTCAAATCATGACATTCAGAGAAGTTCTTAAATTAAAAAGGATTGCTGCGTTTTACTGTAGTCATCATTTTTAGTGAAATTTGACAGAAAACTGACAAAATAAAAAATGTAAAATTCTAATTCCACACCTAAATGGAAATTAAAATTTTACACAATTTTTTTTATCCATTGAACAGTCTGATGGTTCTCTGCAGTATGGCCACTAGGCCTTGTGTGCACCCTACTCTGCCCCACCCCCAATTATCCTGTAATGTGTAGCATGTAATATATATAAACAAATATCAGTCTGGTGGTTCAATTAGATATGGATTGGATGGTTCTGGGCAAGGATCAAAATTTCGATCATAGTTTTCAAGGCACCATGGCAAGGCAGGCACCTAGGTGATGGATTTTTTTTAAGAAGAAAACATATATCCTAGGGTAGTTCCCTAGGTTCCATAACCATATTTCCATATTAATTATCCATAATTTTCATAAGAACAGTATAAACTTCATGTTAAAGTATAGAAAATCAACATATTCCAACATATTCATGAGAAGAAAAAGAAGAAAGAAAAGAAAATTCTAAAAATATAGGGGCTGAACCCCTATTTCTGTTATAAAATGTGTTGACTAGAAAACATTTTAAGTTCTCCTTATTGGTTCAGGTTTTGAAGTCTTTTGAGTGTTCAATGCAACATTTAGCAATGTTTGTGTTGATTAAACCCTAACAAATAAGAAAATAATAAAAAGAAATTAATATATAAACACACAAAATGAATATTTTAGTTTAATAATGCCTATTTTATAATTATAACCACAAAAATTTAAGAATATAATTTTTTTTTATAACACACTGTACAAAACTGCTTGGCGATTAGGCAAGGCAAGCCCCCAAGGGCACCTTGTCACCTAGGTGTTGCCTTGACAACTATGATTTTGATACGATATGCTCCGTATCAGGTGTATTGTATTGTATCTTTTGGGTCCCGAAACATATATAAAAAACTATCTAAAAACCAATTTTTGAAAAACAAACTAAAAAAATATAAAGCGCACTGTTTTTAGTACTGATCATGGATTAAGGTATCGATATTGGGCAATTTGGATATGGATATGGATATAGATACACTTTGGAAACACATGGATATGGACGAGAAATATGGTATATATTTTAAGACAAAAATAGTCATAAATAGTATTTAAATGCATAAAAATGTATATATTAATGGTATATATGATGAAATATATTACAATTAATATACCGGGATGCGTAGATATCATAAATTTTATTTATAATGCATCAATCAAGAGTCCAAGACACTAAACATATGCACCTATTATATTTTAATTATTATATCAATTATTTTTTTTATTTTATTATTTTAACATTAAAAAATAAATAAATATTGAATTCTCAAATGCAAATTAAAATATCAATTAATAATTTATAAAAATATAATCTTAACTTAAAGCATATCAAAATTGTTAAAATTTCTAAGATATATCAGATTCAAATTCATAATTTTTAATTAATAAAATAATTATTCTATTATTAATATTTTATTTATATAAATTATATTAAATAAAAAATCATTTTTGAAATAAATGTAGACTAGTGGATTTGATAGGTTCAATTTAATATTATATTTTTTAATATTTTTTGTAAACAATAAATATGTTGTTATTACTTTTTAATGTAAATTAAAATATTAATTAAACATTCGTAAAATTGTATAAAAATTTTTAGATGCATATCATGTGCAAAGTTATAAATTTTAAGTCTTAAAATAATTATTATTATTAGTATTTATTTGTATAAATTTCTTGATATTAAAAATCATCTTTTTATTAAATGTGGATTTGATAGATTATTTGATATTAGTATATAAAATACTATTTTTGAATATTATTGCTTTGAATAGTTAGAGTTAAATATAAACATGTTATTTTTTAATTGCATGTAGACACAAAAGGTAATAGAATTTTATTTTATTTTTCATTTATTATCGCAAGACGAAGTGTGGTTTAAAATCACGGCGAAAGATTGACGTTCTTTAGGTGACCTGAGTTTGTGTCGCCATATTCCATTTTTACAGATAATAGAGATCTGGAGTATTACGTGTATCAATCCGTATTGGTGTGTATCGGCCGATACAATTTGTATCAGTTTGATACAAACGATTTACGGGATACACTTCTATTTGTAGCGTATCCTGTACCGCTACGGACTGATACTGACATGGTATGCCCCATATCGGACGTATTGTGTCAATATTTATCAATACACAGAGGTGTATTGATACTTTGAACCTTGGTTCTGGGCACAAAAGATACAGTTTTTGTGAGAGTGTAACAGTTCATGTATTCTCCTCGCTGTTCAACTGTTCAATTGGTCTAAGGTAACAAAAGCTTTGTAAAAGTTAATAAAAAGGAAACCATTCAAAGTAATTGTCACTCACATGAGAAAAACCCAATTCAAGGTATGTATGCAGCTGAACTGGATGAGTGCACCTCCACTTGGTCAATCCAAGGTTTTCATTGGGTAGGCCACTAAATTGCTTTCGTAATACTGTTTTGTTGGGTTCACCTTGTGCCTCACATGGGATTTTCTTTATGAGGTGTAACAGTTTTATTTTATTTTTTAATGGGAGGTACGAAAATTTGTGTGTAATGCAACTAAACCATATTGCACCATATGTTTGTTTTCTGACTCTACTGTTAAAACAGTTGCACAGTCTCTCATCTATATCTCTATTGCATTCAAAATAACAAAGGCTTCATTCCTTCATTTGTTTGTTTGTCGCTTTATATCCATCCCCTGGTTTGTCATAGGCTATGACGTATTGCTTTAATTTTATTTTTAATGTTCGGTTCTTTTATGCTAGTTCACCTTTAATGCATTCCACTTGAAACACCAAATAGAGAAACACAATAGTTCACAAAAGAATGAGGAAACAAGCTAAAAGCAACCAGAGTAATTGTGTACAAAAATCATCTTCTAGTCTGCAGTCAACACCTTTGTTGCCTTTGTGACAGGGTGCTCCCCTGTGCCAAGCTTCAACTTTGTCCATTTTCTCCTATGGGCCTACACAACAGGGGGTAGGTGGTAGGCGTCCCCAAACTCCATATCTCCCCTGACCAAACCCTAGTGAATGTGGGAATTGATCCCAAGTCTCCTTTACAACCAGCCTTACCAACTGTGAGCCAGTTTGCATCTTCCTCAACTTGGTCTTAACAACTAGGGTTTTGTGGCACTTTTCCTTGAGATGTTGAGTGTTTTCTATAACTAGACATTTAGCATATCAATTTAGCTGGTTTCAAAAGCTGAGTTGAAGTTTGCAATTCTGGCTTATAGTTTGTGACTACGAGACACTGACTGGCCAAATGGTGAGTTTACCAGAAATCTAATGCAACAGCTTCTTATCTGCTGGACTACTAACTTAAGACTGTTGAGGGCAAACTGCAAATTCAATGATATACCTTAGGGCTGTACACAGGTCAGTTCGGTTCGGTTGTATATAATTTACCCAACTGAACCGACCGACATCCTCGGGTTCACATTCTTGCCACCTGAAATTGACCGAGATAACCTGAAAACTGACCTAAATATAGACTCGGTTTGGTTGGTTGGTCAATACAATTACCTATATCCTATTGATTTTAATCAAGTGAACAGTCACTGACAACTGTCTATCTCTCTAGCCCTATTGCAGTTTGGATCTGTTAACAGCCATTGCTGCACATCAGGAACAATTTAGCCAATTATCAAAGGCGATATAGCCCTACTGCAGTTCAGAAAGTATAATCAATTTAATGTCTGTACCATTTGATGTTTGTTTTGAATTGAAACAGAGGCTAGAGGCTAAAGCTAGTCTAAAAAGTAAAAAGTAAAAAAGACAACATTTAATGCCTGTACCATTCATTTAAAGATTAAGCGTTTCCATTTCTTGTTTCTTTAATAGGTAAGTTAACACTCAAAAGACATTATTTAAATTTATTGCCTTGAAGGCAGGTTGGTTCTGTTTATTGGTTTGCACATTTATAAGCTGAAAACCGATCTGACTGTTAAGGTTTTATTTTTTCTTGAACCGAAATTGATCATTATTAACATTTGAAAACCAACCAATCCGGTTTGTCGTATTGGTTTGATTCATTTCATGAACAGCCCTAATATACCATTTTCAGTTTTTGGCATTATCATGTGTGTTTTCTGTCTAGTAAGCTAATTAATCTACACCAGCTGTTTAAATTTCGGTTTGGTTGGGAATAGGGCTAGAATTTACATTGTTGATGTTTGGTGTCTCTTGTCTGGACTAGGATTGGGATCGGCAAAATCCGACACAGATTGTCACAGAAATGTGTGGGTTTGTGACAATCCTTTCTGGCACTTTTCTTCTTCACAAGACCAAGGACATGGCTGATGGTACGTTCTCTTATGCGTATTCCATAGATTCTTGATGACTAACTCCCAAATGATCTTGTGGGTCGATATATTCTTCTCTTTGACAGTAAAATCTTTGTATTTTTTTTCCTATTTTGGATGAGTCTTTGGTAGCAAAACAAATAATAACAATTGATGGTCTTTGTACAGGTCTGCCCACTTCTACGTCCTTCCATCTTAAGCACACCGACGAGGATGGTTTTGATCCGGAAGGAATTCCTCTTAGACAGGAAGTCTTCTGATCACTGTGATGCATCATTTTTGTTCATCCATCAAAATTCATATACTTTTCCGGGGGAGGGATCTCACTACCTTCAACCTGTATTTTATCATATACATTTGACCAACTACAGCATATTCTTTTGAATATGATAAAAAACTAGGCAGGGGAGTATTTTTGGGATCGAAACCACATGATCGTGTTTAGCCATTGCGCGTTTCCCTGCCTGCCTTCCCTCTCTGTCCGCATGAGACTTGAAATTGTAATCTTGAGCACATTGATTCTATATATAGTTGTGTATTTTAGATTCAATTTGGCAAGAAATCAAGGACCTTTTCAC